>VDFB02047922.1:293339-342175 GCA_007258455.2 Sequoia sempervirens
GTCCCACCTAGGACCTAAAAATGTGTTTCAGGAAATATGTTGTATTTAATGTTGTTTATTAGGATAATACTCAAAAATACACTTAATTAATCATATGAGAGCATAAAGGGGCCAAATAAAGCATGAAATCTTGTTACAAGACTTTACAACACTTTAAAATAGGACTTGTTGATGAATAAAAAGGTTATTTTTAGGTGAATTTTAATTAATAGTCTAGAAGAATGTAGAAATTTCTTACAACACTTCACAACACCTTCACAAGACATTGTTCTTTGAATTTTAGTACTTAAATAAGCATGTTCAAGCCATGTTGTAACATAAAATTAGAGAAATATAGTTCAAAAACCATGAAACAAGACCTAAAAGGCCATGAAAATGACAAGGTGCCATTTTTCTACGACACAATTCTTTCCTTTCAAAGGCATGAATAGGGTTTCATCATTTGAGTCAAAATCTTCATCTTTTGAGGAGTAGTTGCTTTCCTTGGAGTAGAAGCTCTTTTTAACTTTATCACTTTTGGTACCATTTTTTAGATTCTTGATAGGGAAATTTAGGTGCAAAATGGCCAATCCTTCCATAATTGAAACACTTGAAAGGTAATTTTCCTTTGTATTTTCTAGTGCCTTTCTTCAATCTTCTTATAAATTTGGTTCAACCTCATCAAAGTCTTTGTTTTGATTAGTAGCTTCACCTTCAATATTTTTTTTGTCTTTGAAAGCAACTTCCTTCTCTAGGAAATCTTTATCAAATTATCTCATTTCAAAGGCAGTGAGAGCACCAAACATTTCATCCACCAAATATTGATCCTAGTCTTAAGATTCTTCAATTGCAGAAACCTTATGATTATAGAATTTAGGGAGAGATCTCAGAACCCTTTTCACAATATCATTTTCTTTTACTTCTCCACCAAGACTAGTGATTCCAAAAAAAACTTCATGCACTTGGATCATATTACTTACAATATATTCATCCTCTATCATCCTTATAGTTTCAAATCCTCACTTGAAAATCAAAATCTTGGCTTGCTTTACTTTTGTATCTCCTTCATAGATACTGCTAAGCTTTCCCCAGACATCCTTAGCAGAACTAAAATTCATCACCTTCAAATGTTTTGAATTATCAAACACACACATGAGAGCATTCTTAGCCTTGGTGTTTCACTCATAGAGCTTGATTTTAGTTGGATATATTGAAGGAGTAGTAGGAGTAGCATAACCATCCTTAGTTGATTACCAAAAATCAAACCCTGGAGAGTTTAGGTGGCCTTCCATTCTCAATTTCTAGAAAGCATAATTGGTCCCATCAAACCTAGGACCCTTGTATGAACCATCATGTTCCATCTTGGATCTTTACCTCAAGAGGTTAAGTTTCTTCAGAAGAACTTGGCTCTGATAACAATTATTGAATACACTGGATACTAAGAGGGAGGGGGTGAATCAGTATCTATAAAAAATTAAACCCCACCATAACTTGAAATTTTTTGTATAATACAAACTTCTTAACAAAATCAAAACCCTTAACCAAGAAGGATATAACAATTTAAACCCTCAATAAGTTCAACAATCTTCAACAATGAAAGATATAGAAATTATATCCTTAATTAGATCAATAAAAATGAAAATGAGACAAGAAACACACATCTACAAGATAACACCAGATTTATGTGAAAACCCTAATGAAGAAAAACTATGATGAGAGTTAAATCACGATATAAAGGCTCACTTCCAAAAAGGACTTGCAAACTAAGTCACACTACCATAGAGCAAGATACAAAGGAGTTGTAGAACTAAAGAACATACTTCATGGGAAAGATACAAGGACCTTGTATCTCATTAGGTCCTTATATCTTTCCCCTAAAGAAGAAATATCATATGCACTTTAATTCCTTAGTCAGTAGAGTGAAGTGTTGACACGTATTCTACAAGTCCTTGTATCTTTCCCCTGAAGTTGTCAACACTTCACTCTAGTGACTAAGGAATTAAAGTGCATTTGATATTTCTTCTTCACACTTTAGCGCTAAATTTTCTTGATATGTATTACATTTCACACTCACACTTCTTTGCACTTGTACACATACATATTGCATAAAAAATTTCTTATATTTATGTTCACCTAAAGACCTTAAAACATCAATTAGGTCAGCTAGGAAAGAATAAAAATAATTATTACACCAAGTCAACTCAACAACCTATTGTGATCCTATCTCAAGGATAAAGAGGACCAAAAATAATCTTATTGCATCATCCAATGTGATATAAAACCATTCACATGTAGATGAAATGTGAAGCACATAAATAGTCAACCCAAAAATAAACATACTTCCATTTGAATTAACTCAATGTGGTCCCCAAAAATATAGTTCAGGACCCAAATCTATAATAACAAAACTTCACATGCTAGCACAAACCCTTAAGAATTTAAAACAAGCAAGAGAACAAGCCTTGTTAACTAGATATCCATAAATGACCCAAAAAACCAAACTCAAGACCCAATGCAACACCAAGGAGCTCAATCAATAATGGTTGTATCACATGGGGATCTTTGATGAACATCGAACAACACTTCCAAACAATATGGATCCATACTGTTATGCCACCAACAACCATTGTAGATCAAACAAAAATATAATACATCATCTAGGAAGCATAGAATACATAAACATATATATAATATTAGATCAAATTGTGGACCCCTTCAACACATGAAATTAGAATAAAGACACTACACAAAAATTGAGAACACATTCACTAAGATGTAGGAGTAGAGGCATCAATGTAGAGAAATACAAAGCATTTTTGAGACCAGTCCAAACAACCAACAACACTACCAACCTTGTACAATACACAAAAAATTACTTGAAAAAATAGGGGACCATAGAAGATAGGAGTGAAACATCCATAAAACATAGACTTTGAATCCCAAAATTCAAGATGATATCTTCAAGAGTGGAGGAATATAGATCATTCTCCCAATTATTCTTCAACACAACTTCCTGAAACAAAAACACTCAATGAACTTGTAGAGGCCAAAAATTTCTTTTAAAGAATAGCAGGAGAGAGCGTACAATACACTGTAGACCATCAACAACATCTCGCCACCATTAGCAACACATCTAGTCCTTATTTTAATGCTTCTAATCCTCATCTTAAAATATCATTATGAGATCAACTCTGCTAACAGCAACCATGCTCAATAATTCTTTCATTTTCATCAAGCAAGGCATGATATCTAACCATGAACATAAGAAACACCATCATACACCAATGTTAGCCCAAACTAATTGTTGTCAACAATGAAACCCAACATAACAATCTTCCAAAGATATGACAACCATGTTAATAATCTCACCAAGACAAATCTTCTCAAGTGTAGAAATCAATGACAATCAGGTGCCAACAATATCACAAACATATGTAACAAACTCACCAAGTGTTGACAATAAAGACAACCAACAAACAATGTTGACAACAACTACCAAAAATCTCCCCTACTTCTCAAGTACTGACATCAATTAATGACAACCACAAACAATTAACCAAATGTTGACATCAATAACAACAACTACCAATGAAAATTGATGTAGAACAAGATCCAATGATGAATATTGTGTGATAATATTTATGATGAGGTTATCATCAAAGAGGTCATTAATGTTCTTAATTATGTATTCCAAATATACAAGGTGGGACTCAAAAATAAACCTACAATATCTATCAAGTAGGAATCCAAATATAATAAATTTGAAAAATTATGATGTAACTAATGCAATGAATCACTTGAAAAAAAATTAATGGAGATCATGGGATCTGAATGTATATTATCCTTCTATACTAGTCATCCCATAAAGGATGTATGTATATGGACACTTGGAGATGAATCTACCAATGTTGGAATGTATGAGTCCTCATCCTCAAGATAGTGACTTAGAGATAATAAAGATGAAGATTGTGAATCTATATTATGAGTTATGAATTCCTAAATTTTTCCATACCTATCCACCTCTAACTTTACCCTATCCTATCCAATTAAATAAAAAAATATTAATTAATTTCTTCATTAATCCATCCCTTATCTTTATCCCTCACCCTTAATTAAATAAATGTACACCTACATTTATTTAATTATGTTTAACCTTCACCTTTATCTCCCATTTTAATTAAACAATTTTATATTTATTGGATTAATTTCATTATTATCCCCTAATTCTTCCAACTAAATCAATTTTTTAATACATAATTAATTAATCGGTTTAGGTTAATTAATTCCTAATCATTTGTACATATTATAAGGATCCACTTTTAAAAATCCTATTTTTAAAATCTCCCACCTCCTTGAGAATGTGCAGCAAGATAGATATTTCCATTCTAAAATTTCAAATATTCTTTTTAACAAGAAAATATTATCTATCCCCTATTTACTATATCCTATCCCCATCATTCATCTCATAACCACCCTTTCCAATTAATCTTCTTTTGGCACATGTCAAATCCCCCTTTCTTGAGACCTCTCATCAATTGTGATCCCTCTAGTCCTCACTAAATGCAAAAATTATCAGCTAACTACAAGCTTAATTTGAACCTTAAACCTCAATCAATATCAACTATCCATTAACAAAAGGATCTTGTCCCATGAGTTCCCTCTTGAAAAGTCTATAAATTTGAGGTCTCTCATTGCATTTGATAATTTACTCTTAAGCTAACTACATGTGAGACCCACCAGGTGATACTTGATGCTATGCTATTTTATTATTGGATAGATAGTTTGATTTGCGTTTTAACTATTAGACATTATGTTTTGATACAGATTTATGCTTTTATGATGCTATTCATGTTATGATGTTTTGGACATTAGACCTTGTCTTTGATTTCATATTATGGTGATGAGAACTTTAGACCTCATATTAGATATTATTGATTATTATGGATGCTCAAGTAGAATTAATAAAATTTATGAATTTTGAATTATCGTTACTGTATGAACAAAAAAAAAATGAATAAATGTTATTAGGAGGATTTAATGGTGATGAATTTATGTTACAATTGTAACTATGAATTGATTTTCTAATGTGATTTAAATGTGATGGAAATTGTATGTTGTGAATATATATGTTTTAGTTGCTTTGAATATATGATTTTATTGGATATATTAATGTGTGAAATTGAGTGTGCAGGTACAAATTCCATAGCCAATGGAATTGGAGGTCTTCAAGGAACCCTATGTGATAAACCCTGTGAATGCCGACAATAGTCCATGGGGACTATAGTCTTATTGTGATGTAAAATTTGTAAAGTGGTTTGAGACTTGAATGTTATTTTAGTATATAGTTTTATTTTAAGTGTTTAAATGTTTTAAGTGTTAAGTTGCATTTAATTTGTAAAATTTTAATTGGGGGTATTTGATTTTTTATTTATTTATCTTCTTTATTGACTCAAAAAGGGGTTAAAAAAGGTTATTTTATGTTTTTTCTATTTTTTTTAAACACCCTAGGGTGTTAACCCAAGGGTTAGACACTTAATTCAAGGTATATCTAGAACTAAAATCAAGATATGACCTCTCAAAAAGGCCTAGCTTTAAGGGTGACGAATTTGGATTTTGAATGGGTTGTAAATAGATGATTTTTGAGCTGATTTTCTTTTATCTTCAGTATTTTTAAAGCAAGAGTGGTTTTTGGGAAACAAATTTTTGGGAACTTCTATTTATCTCTTTCTTTTTTTGATTATTGGGGGATTGGATTTCATTTGGAAAAAAAAATTGGGTACTCTTTTCTGGTTCTAGTTTTTGGAAGAATTTTTGGGTGGAATAGAGTTTGAAGGAAAAGCTTGGGCGCTTCTACAATTTTCTTCCTGGAAAGCGTAAAAGGTTGGCTTCTATCATTTTGTATTTGATCTTGGTTGAAATTGTTAATTTTTGAAAATGCTGCAAGTATTCATTATTGTATTGTTATGTGTGGGTTTTTTTTTTTTTATTTGTGTTGGGTTGTATGGGGATGTCTCTCAGATTTTGAGAGCTTCCCAAGTATGGGGTTGAGAGAGGATGAACCTCCAATGGGGAAAATTCCAACCTTTGAGAAGGTGGAGATTTTGGGTATGAGTACCCACATTATTGAAGTATGGGGTTTTTGGGTATGAGTGCCCAGGATTATTTTGTGGAGTTGGATGGATGGAGAAGTGGAGAGAAGTTGTGATACTATACAAATCTTTATTTAAATATACACGTTTCCCCATTTGGTAGTGATATCTCCTAAGTCTCCCCCTTTCTTGAATCTTTGAGAAGATTCAATGTGCATGTGAATCCCTGGGATTTTGGGTGTTATTGTTTTCATTTGTGTGTTTGATGTCGATGCATGTTTGAGAATGTGTGTAACCCGGTTCCTTTGATGGCCTCCAAGCTCGGGGGTGACTGGTTTTCCGGTCTAAGGTTGGGTGGTGAGCACCCCATTGGCTTTAGAAAAAATAAATTTATGTTATGTGTAGGTCTACAGATCTAAAGGAAGCTTACAGCTTTAAGGAGATGCAAGATCAAGACTATCGGTGTTCAGTTGTAGATGTTTTATATATGATCTCAGATTTATTGTTGCAAGGGAATAACCATTGAAAAGAGATACTTATTTTAATATTCTGGTTCATCCAAAATTTGTAATTGTTATTCTGTAAATTCATTCCTATAAGAAAACAAAAGTTACTTCTTTGTGATTCGGGAGGGAAAATTACCTTTTAGCTATAAAAAAAATAAATTGTTTTTCCCAACAGAAAAATGTTTATTATTTGTTTTGATTTTTAAAATTGAGTTAGTAGGCTTGAGCAAACGTTAGATCTCAGAAAAATGGACTGGTTGTGGAATATGTAGCTTCAATGAATTGGAAATGAAAATTAAATATAACAATAGTTTTATGGATTGATGTAGAATTTTATGTTTAATGCTCAAGTTAATCAATTGAGAAGGTGATACTCTGTATTTATTAGCTGGAAATTTTGGTTGTAAAAGAATTCTAGAAAATATATGGTATAATTTTCTCTGTCTTGAAATAAAATTTAACTAATGTCTTGGAATCTGCGTTCAATTGTTATCATTTTAGCTGTTAATAAGATCCTCTTCTTTTTAATACTCCTGTGTATAGCCTCCCCAGATCTGTGTCAGAATCTTAAGAATTAGTCACTCTTTATTGTTGCTCCTTCCATGAATTCTTATTTCCTGCACAACACAAAAGATTAGATTGAGATCTAAGAGTTTGTTTCACAGTAAAAAAAAATGATACATAAAAAAAAAAAATACTTAAATTTTAATTGTGCATGGAAAACAAAAAAATAAAATAAACAAGTAGAAATTCCTTTGGAAAACAAACTTTAACACAGACAGCCAATGCAACAGAAAAGGGAAATTAATGCCCTCACCTTACACTTAACACATACAAAAATAAACAATAACAATATTGTAAATTTATAAACCTACTTCTAAAAATATTATATAACAAACTCCATCGCCATGAATTTGATTTCACCTTTCTTCTATCCTGTCCCATAAAGAACATATCGAATTATTTCTTTGAAAGAAATAGGGTTACACTTAAGCTTATCGCACCACTTCTTATTAATATTTGACGCTTCTATTGGCCTCGAAATTTTATTTTATCAAATCATTTATGTCTCGTTACAGTGAGTCAAACTTAGGAGGCGGTGAAATCAAGAGGAAATAATTCATGCTTGCCTCGAATAGCTTTAGCTTTAGTGGTTCTTTATAACACGTTTTGTTTGGTTAATAAAGGAAAAAGCATTCCATGCAAAAAAAGCAAATGAAGTCTATAAAGAACTTAACCCAGCGAATTAAATATAGTGTAGTGGAAGTCTATTTTTAGAGCCCACGTATATCCCCTCATGAAGCCCTTCTTAAATAAATAGCTTCCTTAATATTCTCATAATAAAGAAACCACTTTTCCTTGAAAAGTTTAGTTTAAGGATAAATTAAATAAATTAGATTTTTCAAATATTACTTTTTAAAATAAATATATATTTTTATATATAGTAAAGATGGTTAATTAAATAAAAGGATATATATATGTGAGAATTATTTAAAATAATAATAATAATAATAAAATGTAAGAATTAGATTTAATATATATATATATATATATATATATATATATATAATTCGAATTTTAATATTAAAATGTATAATGAATAAAGTTAATTTTATTTTTATTTTTATTTATTTTTATATTTATTTTATTTTATTTTTTGTTTAGAAATTTTCTTACAATAATTTTTTCAACAAATATATGGTGATAATTAAAAGTATTGTAAGCAACGACGAGTTGTTATTGGTAGCGTTTATATGTTATTGATTACATAAAAAAAAATTGTTAGTTGTGTTTTGCTTTAGGTGTAAATTTAGGGCATTACACTCTCTCTCTCTCCCACTCCTCTCTCTCTCTCAACTCTCTCCCACTCCCTCTCTCTCTCCCTCTATCTCTCACACCCCCTCTCTCTATCTCACTATATATTATAATGTAATATATAAAATATACTTTTTAATAAATATATTATATAATATATTACATAATATTAATATAATATTTAATGTACATACTATATATAGTATAGAATATATAATATACTATATAAAATATATACATAGTATATAGTATATAATATAATAATATATAATATATTCTAGTATATTAGTATATATTAATATATTAAATATTATGTTACAAATGAATATCTGTTTTAAATAGATATCCATTTTTTTTTACAAAATCAGTAGGTTCAGGATTTGGTGTGGGATTGCCAAACCTGGAAATTGAACTAAAAAATCGTGTTTACAAAATTTTGTCAGTTTTCCAAAGTTCGCCCTTGTGGTTGACGACTTTTTTTTATCCGAATTTGATGAAACGAAAAGGTTATATTGAAAAAATTGCCAGCTTTCCACCAATATAAGATATGCCTTATTTGGAATTTAATAGATAACTATTATTGATTTTCTATATACATTACGACTAAAGTCCTGATTAATAGGCTAATTGAAAAACTTCTATAATTTTCAAACTATTTCACATTTTTTGAATCTAAAAGATGCATCACATTCTATGATTTGAATACTATAGGATTTAAAAAAATTAATTTCATAATTTTTTGACCAAGTTATGGTGGTTAGAAAAACACATTTTAATAATTTTGAAATGTTCTAATAAAAAAAATCATAACTAATTATTTACATGCAAAAAAATTACAAAAAAAATGTGGCACATCCAGGCATGTGTCCTATACATATATTGAAATTTTTAGAAAAAAAACTTTTTTTTTCTTGTACTTAGGGTGGTCAGACATACACCTGCTTCTTATCTTATTCCTAAAAATTTAGTACTACTGCATTGAAATTTCAAATTTTCACAAAATAGATTTACTTTTTTTCCAAAAAAGGACGAATAGCCTAGAAACTACATTCAATTCGCTACAAATTCTGTTCTAAAATATTTTTTGAATTATGTTAATAACCTATTCATTTTTTTTATGTCAAGTTGCCTAACTCTATTTATCTGAATTTTGACGGACACTTAGGGACCTAGTTTGGAGCCCCATGATCCTGCACTAACCCATAAAGATAAAAAAATATATATTTTCATTAGTTATATTTATAGTCATTTCTTTCTTTATACTAAAGCTATGATTTTATCTCTTGTTCTTATGTATATTTATGTGCAAGCTAACAAATTTACACTTGAAGTGGTGAATCTTTAAGTTACTTTAGATAATTGTTGTAATGCCCCATGTATGGTTGTTAGAATTTCATTGACTTCAAGTTGTATTAGGGGTCATTCTTTACCTCATGGATGTAGATGTGAACATGGTTCTCATAAACACAACTCTTATCCCATTTAATAAGATCTAGGGGTCAATATTCTTGAGTTGGTCTTAATGGTCATTCCCACCTTCTACCTCCTCTTATCCATATGACCAAGGGGGTAGTTGACTAGTTGGATCTTGGAAAATTTATTTTCCTTAATTTGGATGTCTCACCTACTTGTGAAATTCAAATTGTTGAGGAATAAAATTAAGAGGGAATAATCATCAAATAGGAACTTGCTTTTAATGATCCATATTGTGTTGATGTGTGAGTAAATCCAAATGACCATGACCCACTTTACTATTATAGCTCTTACTAATTAGTGTCATTGTCTTGTGGTTTGATAGTTCAATCTTGGCCCTATGTGGACTTTGGGGTGTGATTTCTTCCACCCATATATTTATATGAATATGTGTAATATTATCTTTTTTCACAAGTAATATAGATTCTTACTTATAGAAAATGCATATTTTTAAAATTTCCTAAATCAATTCCCATCCCATTAGCACATGTCAGATCTTTATATATAATAAAATAAAAAAAGGGAGGTGGCATTGGAATTTTTCAACGAAAATAAATGTACTTCCAATTTTTTTTATTAGTGTCCCAAAAATTATGTTTCCATTGTAAAACATATAATCAAATTGAAACCCACATTTTTATAAGCATTTTCCTAGGTATTCTAGATACATAATTAAAGATTAATGGAGTATGTTGCATCTTGCACACATGCCCAATTTTTCTTTGGAAAATTTTGGGCCCTCCTTTTTTTGGTTTATTTTATTAACCTCATTATGTTGTTCCTCCCCTTTGGTCATGGAAAATGTTTTGCAAAGTTAAATGATGGCTAAGTTTCATGTGTGTTACAAGTTTATATTGTTTGTAAGTGATTTGGGCTATTTACCTTTGAAAATTATAAGTTTCACAATGTTTGTAGAAATATGGAATTATTAGAGATTTTTAAACATTTGAAATTGATGTCTCAACCTCTTAAGGACCTTATCTTTCTTGAAAAATTTACCTCTGTTGATAAGATGTTCAAAATTATAAGAAATGTGATTTTGCAAACTCTCGATGTATTGTTGGAAATCCAACATACTATTCAAATCTCTAGATGTCTAGTTTTTTCTTGTAAAATATTTTAGAAGCTAGTAAAAATGTTGAAACCTTTATTAAAGTTATATTGTGGTTCACCCCAAGGGATATCTATATTTTCATTTCCTTGGAGTGACCTCCCAACCTCCTTTGAAATCCTACAAGGTGTTTTGGGTCTAAGGAATATTTGTCTTTGTATACTTTTAGGTGACAACTAAATAGTTGAGTCTACATCCATATTGTTGAGAAGATCTTTGACATACTCATAAAATAGATATAAATTCACATCAAATTACATCTCTCTTGAAAGGAAATAAAATATTTAGAAAAAAGGTGATTTCCCCAAGGTTCTAGTTGTTAGTTCATGACTTTCTAGTTCACCCAATTGTTCATTTTTTTGTTCTTCTCAAAAGGGGCTTTGGTGATTTTATTTTGTAATACACGCTTTAGGGTTAGGTATTGATGATAAACCACTCTTAAATTTTAATAACCTAATTTTAGGTTTCCCTAATCTTGGATTTGATAAAATATGAGTTAAGTTCTAGAAACACCATAAGATAACTGAATTTAATTATTTTTCTATTATTTTTCCTAATTTTAAATAATTTATATAAAAAACATCAAAAGAGAAGGGAAAAGAAGAATCATGCTAGAATGATGACATGCATGATTAAACAATTTGAAAATGAACTCTACTTTTTAAACTAGATTGAATCATAGAGCCATAAAGCTAGTGCAATCTCCTAAGGAACTAGAATCATTTAGAATTAAAAAATTCATTAAAGCTCCCAATTCTGACATAACTCTAAAAATTATTTCACCATGAAAATTTATTACTATAGTTCCATAATAAACCAATAGTTTCCCCCCCTTGTCAAAGTACAAATAACTACCTTTTATAGGAGAAAGTACAATGTATTGAAATAACTTGCACAAAAGAGGAATATGATATAAAATAATTTGTGAATACTTGATAATTTAGCTAAGAATAAAAAGCCACTTTGAGAAGGAAAGCCTTCAAATATCTCCAATTAGAACATAATTCACAATCTAATGATCAAATAAGACTCACTACCTCTATATATACCCTATTTATGTCTAGGATATCATCCAAATCAATTTAGATAACCCCATGTAAGGCCTAAGTTAACCTAAATAATTAAATAACAATATAATAATGATAATATGACTTAATAAAGAGTTAAGGTAGTGACAAATTGACTAATCATAACCTTATGTATACTCTAATTTTAAGGGTGCATCATGCCCCCTTCAGAAAAAGCATTTTCCTCAATGCTAATCAAGTGTGGATGATTTTGAATGAACTCCTCATCCTCCCATATAACATATTCAACTACTAAACTATTATATTAGATGAGATACTCAATGAGTGGTCTAGTCCTTAACTTCTTAGTGCGTCTCTTAATAATGAACTCTAGTTCCAATATGATTCCTCCTTCATCAAGCTCTGGTAATATTAACTAAGTAGGGATGTCCTTCAAATAGGAAACATGAAAAATTGGATGTATCTTTATTGTTCACGGTAACTCAAGCTTGTAGGAAAAACTACCAATCTTTTGCATGATTTGATATGGGACATAATATTTTGGGAACAACTTGTTCTTTGTCTATTATTTTAGTGGAATTTTCTTATAAGGTTGTACAATCTCAAGAAAACGTAGTCCCCAACTTCAAAATTTATTTTAATACGATGTTGGTCTACCTACTTCTTCATTCAATTTTGGGCCATGGCTAGATTCTCCTTGAGTCCTTAAAGTACTTGTTGTTGATGAACCATGTGGTCCTCTAAAGGTTGAACTCTTGGTGATACCTTCAATGATAATGTGAGGGGAGGATGATATCCATATAGTGCCATAAATGGAGACATTTTGTTGAACTATGGAAGGAAATATTATACCACCATTCTTCTAGTGGTATCCAATCTACCCATTAAGACTGCTTATCTAAAGTGAAACAACATATATACCCTTCCAAAAACTTATTAGCAACCTCAATTTTCCCATCAGATTGAGGATGGTATGAAGAACAATGAGCCAATTAAGTACCCAAACATGAGAATAAATCTATCAAAAATTTAGTACTAAAGATAAGATCATGGTAACTAAAAATAACCTTAGATGTACCATGTAGCTTTTGTATATTCTCCAAAAATGCTTTTTCCACTGTATTTTTTTGTAAAAGAATGTGATAATGTAATAAATGGGTATTTTTAGTGAGGTGACCCATCACTACCATGATGACATTCTTACCTTTAGATCTTGGAAGCCCTGTGATGAAGTTCATGGAGACCTCTTCCCAACATTAGTTAGGAATAACTAAGGGTTGTAAAAGACTAGTTATATTAATTTTCTCCCCTTTATTTCTTTGACAAAACAGATATTCAACTATAAATTTCTGAACATTCCATTTTAGCCCTTCCCAAAAGAAGTCTTTCTTGACTCGATGATATGTCTTCAAAAATATTGAATGATTTCCAATTGGGGACTCATGAAGCTTTGTGAGAATCTTTTTTTTTTTAGAGTGGAATTATTGCATAGATATAATTGTTTTTTATACCATAAAGAATATCCCTTCCAAAAAACATATCTAAACTATTAGGATCACATTATAACTGTCAACTATGATTACTTGTGGTAACATCATTTTTCCACTCTACTTTGGCTTCTACAACCCAATCTTCTTGTAATATTGAAATGACACAATAAAGCTTTATCCTTCTCATCCTTCCTAGATAATGTATTTGATACAATATTTCCCTTTCCTTTTTTATATACAATCTCAAAGTCATACCCAAATATCTTGGTGACCCATTTTTGTTGCTATAATATTTGTTCCAAAAAATATTTTAAGCTATCACGATCTATCTTAATTGTGAAGTGTCTACACATTAGATATGACCTCCATTATTTTACTGCATCAAGAATAGCTAATGTTTCCTTCTCATAAGTAGGTTTGAGTTGATTCTTACCCTTTAATTGATGGATCTTAAAAGAAATGGGTTGAATCTCTTGCATGAGAACTTCTCCTATACCATTAATTGAAGCATCACATTCTACCATAAAATCCCTAGTGAAGTCTGTAGTAGCAAGAATTAGAGTAGTACACATGTAGCTTCCTTCAATCTCTCAAATGTTACATTAGCTAACTTATTCCATTGGAAAAAATCCTTTTTCGATAGATTTGTAATGTATTCTACTATAAAACCATAGTTCATGAATTTTCTATAGTATCCATTCAATCCCAAGAAACCCCTAAATTTATTAATGGTTTTAGAAACATGACATTCCATGATAACATTAATTTTTTTAGCAATCCACCTTTACTCCTTCATGTGTAACTATGTGTCCCAAGTACTCTACCTCTTTGAGACCAAAAGCACATTTGGAAGGATTAGCATAGAGTTGGTGATCTTTGAGAACTTGTAATGCTTGATCTACATGTAATTTTTCCTCCCATGTCTTGCTATAAATCAATATATCATCAAAAAACACTCATACAAACTTCCTCAATAAAACTTTGAAATGTATATGGTGCATTAGTAAAACCAAATGACAACCAAAAACTCATAATGATCCTCATGAGTCTTAAATGTTGTCTTGGGAATATCTTCTTCCTTAATTTGAATTTGGTGATAACCTAATCTAATATCTAACTTTATATAAAACATAGCTCCATTCAATCCTAGTAAATCATCAATGATTGGAACAAACAACTTATCTTTGATGGTGTACATATTGAGCACTTTGTAGTCTAGGCACATGCACCAAGTGTGATCCTTCTTACACACCATCACCATGAGTGAGGAGTAAGCACTTTGGCTATGCCTAATAATTACTACCTCTAGCATCTCCTGAACAATATTTTCAATCTCACTTTTTTGTATATATGGGTACATTAAGACTCGATGTTGCGTGATTGGCTCCCTAGCACTAGTTGTATGGAATGATCATGACCCACCTTAGGAGGAAGTCCTTTAAGAATATATCCAAAAACCACTTAGTGATAATCTATAATTGCTTGTAAATCTAGATGGGTGGGATCATTTAGTTGATAAGCTTCTAATAAAAATAATTACACCACAAATCCATCAGCTCCTTTCTTAAGAAAAAAATACTTTTGATGAGAGCTTACCATCTATGGGAAATTTTCATACAACTGTCTTAGCTCCACTGTCTTTGTTGAACATCCAAAATACTGAGAGGGGGGGTGAATCAGTATTCCATAAAACCATTCAAATAAAATCCATCTAAACATTATCACAATTTTGACTAAATAAGCAAGAGAGAACATAGAAAAAAATCAATGCAACATACATGAACACTAGGCTTTTTACATGGAAAACCTAAAAAGGAAAAAACCACAGTGAGGATTAACTCACAATATATTATATCCAGATACAAGATATTACAAGGCTCATTGCTAGGACTCATTGTCCTTGAAAGGCTCACAACTTGAATACAAAATATGGCTAACCAAAAAGATACAAAGATTGTGGCTCACTGTGAAGGGTATGAACTGATAGAATATAGCTTCAATGTGTAGGGTTCAGTTCCAATGAAGCTCTGAATAAGAAGAACTGCCTCTCACAAAAATCGATCAAGAATTATATTCTGAGCCTCAACTAATAAAGCATTTAGGCTCGCATCTTCACTTATCCCTTGATACTCTTCACACTTCACCATAATTCTCTTCCTTCTACTTCCATATTCACATATTACGTGCTTCTTCACCAAACACCACACAACTCCTCTCTCAACTTTCTCTCTTTAAAGAATCTTATATATATACAAGTATATCCTATTCATCAATTAGGTCTGCCTAATTAGATGAAAGTAAAACACTCTTGTTGGCACCATATACGATTTAAAACATTTTTCTCCATGTAGTGCATTAAATCAATTCGACTAACATCCATAAAGTATAACTAGTCTCCTTAGTATATTGCATCCATTAGGTTAGCCAAGACTAGAACTTAATCCACAGAAAACTCCAAACCAACATACAATCCTCAAAGAAAATACCTTCCAGATCTAAGGTTACATAAATTTCTCATCATACTACCATCATAACCACAATATTATAATGTTCTCCTTAAGAAAATGTGGAGTCTCCCACATTGATATGCTAAGCAGAGAAAAATAGTAAAATACAAAGCTAAACTTTGTCAGTGATAACTTTCTGCTCACAACCCAAAACTTCTCAAGATCTAGGATATAGCTATCTGAATGAGACATGATAACATGGTTAATAGATTAGAGTCATATCTTTTCTTGTGGTGAATTTTAGACTCAAAAACCAACACATTGGTTCATTACAAAAGAACACTACTGGTAGAGAACAACTTTCGGTAAAATAAATAAACTTCTTGTACAATTGTCACCGTGTTGATGTCAATGAAAACATAGGAACAACCAACACAAACCATTTATAATTCATTCTCATGTTGGAAGGATCCATAGTTCCAACAATCTCCCCCTTTGGCATTAATGGCAACATGCATTTCAAAAAAAAAAAATTCAATATAAGGTAACTGAATACTCCCCCTATCAAAACTGTTCTTCGAAAAAAAATGTCTCTATCTCTCCCCCTTTGACATCAATTGCAAAGGATGGGGTCTGGTGTGTGTATATATATATATATGCATCAAGACTTGACCAAAAAGATATGAACACAAATAGTTGAATCAACCTAAAGATGAGGAACCTTTGAGATTCTCCAGGGTGCCCTTCCATAAGGCTTTTCCTTCTTCCCATGTACCTTTTGCACTTACAAGAGTCTTGTGTATTAGTTCAAGCTTAGTCAAAGAGTCTATACCATCTACTAAAGTATTGGGACTAAGATTAATCTTTGATAAGCTACCAATACTGTCAAGAGCACTAGATACAGGAATTTTCCTGAGTTTAATCATGTCTCTGGGTGCCACAAACTTCTTAATCACTTTTTTTCTTTGGTCCTACAAGGAAAATAATTTGTCCTGAAGCTGCACAATGTGGGACTATATCTGATTATCTCTATCTTCTACCAATTTGTATGTATTTGCTTGAGTGTTCATTCTGGTTTCACTGTTCCTTATCTCATCTGTTATGTTCAATGTACTCACAGAACAATTTAGGCAAAAAGAAAGTAGTTCTTGAGCCTCTTCCTCAAAAAATTGTACACTCTCCAATTCCTTCATTACTTGAAGATGTATTTGCACATTTCTTCTTGATATCTTATAGATTGTCTTTAACAAACTTGATTCTAGCATGCACTTCTAGTCCAAAGATATAAACCTTCAAAGAATCAATCATATTTCTGATATTTTCCACAAGTGAAATAGATGAATCAAAATTAGCACACAGAATAACCTTTTACAATTCTTCCAAAGATCCTTGAATGTTTATGCTTTCATGCTCATCTTGAGCTCTCTCTGATTCATTTCCTTCTACAACTTATTGTTTGACAACACTCTTTCTCTTCTTCCCTGTTTCGGTTGCACTACCAGAGATACTTTCTACATTGGGATTCTTAGGGATTTCCAAAAGAATTCTTGCATAATGATCAATATTAGCCTCTAACACTTGATAATCTAACTCAGATATCCACACCAACCTTGATTCAACTGATTCCATATGACAAAAATATGTAGAAACTAGGAAATTGATATTTCCTTAGTACCTTTTAGTAACACTTCCTAGAATCCTTGATCTTTTGCTCATCCTCATTTGAAATGTTCCAAAGAATGCAATAAGAGCAGTCTCTTGAGCATCTAAATTTCCAAGATTTATCATGAAATTCCTAATTTGATGAGAAATAGGTTATGTATTTGTCCATTCTATTCTCCATATTACCACTAATTCTTTCAAGAAGTAAAAGAGTAAGCATATAATCAAATTACCGCACCGAAATGCATTTTTATTGCTCTTCTTGATTTCCTTTAAGTTCTTCAAAAGGTGTATTCAAAGTAGCTCACACAAGTCATAATCCATACCTCTTCTAACCATATCAATAGCAGTGTGTACAAAAATAGTAGAAACTATAAGGTCATTGCTAGGTAGAAAAAATTTATGACCAATAACCATCACAACATACCTAATGACCGAATCTCCAATTGTTCTCAAAACAAGCTCTTTACCTTCAAGGATCACACTAGTTACCTCAATTATCTCTTGCTCATTTATAGCCTTTTGTTTGGGAACTGATCTGAAGGAACACAAACCAGTTACATCTCTGATTGCTTCTCTGGTAATCAAATGTGCTTCATCAATCCACAATGATTCATTATGAATTTTACTCAGAACTATTCAAATATACTTCCTATCGAACTCAAACAAAGGGGATTTCCATCAAACATCCAACTTCTTCTCAACTAAAACTTTGTAGGAATCATGGTTTTCTTCCAATTCATTCTTCCATAGAACACATAACTAAACTGGTGACATTTTCTCTGTCTTACTATAGACGAATGCATAAATATCTTCAGTGGGAAACACTCTAGGAGGAATGCAAGAGAATGCGCCAACTGACTCTTTTGTTAAATTTTTCAAATGTTTCCTCAAATTGACTTGCAATCTATCTAAAATATTCACAATCTTTGAATTATCCATAGCAATAAAAGTGAAAGATTGTGCAACTAGGAATGCCTCTGTAATTTCCAACAAGGAATAAATAGATATCCAACTTTCGGAGCACATTTTGAATCCACTTTGATCTCTTTTTCCCTTCAAATCCTAAAACACTAAATTGCTTTAGCTTCTCTAAACTTCCTTTTCACGCTTCTCCAAAAATGCATATGCCTCTTGAAATATCTGAATTTATTTCTTTCATTTTGAATGCTTTGCTTCAAATTGCAGGTAGATCACCTCAAAAATTGTGTGTCCCTCCATTCTTTCAAATTCTACAAACTTCATTCTTCACACATGCGACTAAAACAATTCCTTAAATTCATTACCACATTAAATGTACTTCTACCATGATCTGACACAAGTATCAATGAGGGGGTTTATTATATTTTTTGATAATTGCTCCTTCTTATCATTGTTACAATAAAAAATTGATGGGCATATCTACACCAGAATTCAGCACAGATGAGACTGATGATTCTGATTCAACTTGCTTGAATTCTCCTTCCTTTCTCCAGATTCTTTTCATCTCTTTTCTCACTTCTTTTGGATCAATGATTTGTTCATGCTTCTTTTCTAGATAGTTATCTTTTCTCCTTCTGCAGTTGTTAGCAGGATGTTCCAGATTGTTGTACTTACAACAGACAACATTCTTCCTTCCATTCTTTCTTTTATTCAAGCTATTTTCACACTAATTAGCTTTATATCCAACCTTCTTTCACTTAAAACATTTTCTAGAGAATGATAGAGTATCATTCATTCTACTTTTGCAGTCCTTTTCCTTATGACCAAATTTCTTGCAGGAATGACAAACACTGTTGAAAGAAAAATACCTTTGAGCATTAGGTTGTCTGATGGGAGTTCTTCTGGAATTGCTTCTTAAGTTCTTGATTTGTCCATCTTTGCATTGAGTCTTCTTATCAAAAGATTGCTTCGCTTTTGAACTCTGGCCTTTTTCAAACCCTAAACCACTTTTATCCATTGTCAGTCTCTGAGAAATAATCAACTCATCAAGAATTGTAGAGCTTACCTTAAATTTATCCTCAAAAATTCTTTCCTTTTCCAAATCTAATCTCAAGATTTTTGCTTCTTGCTCAAGCTTAATACATTCATCTAATTTCTCTTGAATTTCAACTTGCTGATAGCCTTCAAATTTTTTCACTTCTTTCAGTTGTTGTAATAGTCAGGCGATCTCATCATGTTTCCTTCTTAATTGATCATAGGAATCTTCATACCTTCTCCTTAATTATTTGATACAATCATTCACTTCCTTCATCTTATTCTTTAGATCTTCAATTTCTTCTTAATATCTGGCAGAGATCACTTCTGAAGGAAAAAATATCTTATATTCATATTTCGGGACCTTCCGCAAGCTATTAGGCTCCTTCAAAGGAACAAAGCTCTAATACCAATTGTTGAACATCTAAAATACTGAGAGGGGGGTGAATCAGTATTCCATAAAACCATTCAAATAAAATCCATCTAAACATTATCACAATTTTGACTGAATCAACAAGAGAGACTAGAGAAACAGATCAATGCAACAAAACACATGAACACTATTATTTTCATGTGGAAAACCAAAAAAGGGAAAAAAAAATTATGAGGATTAATTCACAATATATTATATCCGGATACAAGATATTATAGGGCTCATTGCTAGGACTCACTGTCTTTGACAAGCTCACAGCCTGAATACAAAATATGGCTAACCACCAAGATACAAAGATTGTGGCTCACTGCCAAGGGTATGAACTAATAGAATACACCTTCAATGTGAAAGGTTCAGTTCCAATGAAGCTTTGAATAAGAAGAACTTCCTCTCACAATAGTCACTCAACAATTATGTTATGATCCTCAATTGATAAAGCATTTAGGCTCGCATCTTCACTTATCCCTTGATCCTCTTCACACTTCACCATAATTATCTTCCTTCTCCTTCCATATTCACATCTTACACTTCTTCACCATACACCACACACCTCTCTCATACTTTCTCTCTTCAAAGAATCTTATATGTACAAGTATATCCTATTTATCAATTAGGTCTACCTAATTAGAGGAAAGAAATACACTCTTGTCGACACCATATACAATTTAAAACCTTTTTGTCCATGTAGTGCATTATATCAAGTCGACTAACATCCATAAAGTATAACTAGTCTCCTTAGTATATTGCATCTATTAGGTTAGCCAAGACTAGAACTTAATCCACAAAAAACTCCAAACCAACGTACAATCCTCAAAGCAAACACCTTCCAGATCTGAGGTTACATTAATTTCTCATCATACTACCATCATAGAGACTACCATTAGAACCGCAACATTAGAATGTTCTCCGTAAGAAAATGTGGAGTCTCTCACACTGATATGCTAAGCAAAGAACAATAATAAAATATAGAGCTAAAATCTTTCAGTGATAAATTTTTTCTCACAACCCAAAACTTCTCAAGATCTAGGATATAGCTGTTTGAATGAGACATGAAATAATGAGTACTACCCAAGTCTGTCAACATTGTTAATCTTTGTTTCTTTAATAAACCTACTGCCTTGAGAGTTTTGGGGTGCTAAACCCTAAGAGTACATGACAAGAAATGATTTAAAGTTCAAGATCTTGTGGTTCCTCATCTGACTCCCTATTACCCTCTAATATTAGTTCCCCCTCCTCCTCGTCACTTAGACCTTCAATATAGAACAATATTTTTACTAAATTTATCTCCTTGACTATATTTTCTATCACAACTAAAACATAATCCTTTTGCTCACTTCTCATTTTTTGTAGTGTTAATCTAGGAGGTTGAGGAATAGAAGGTGCTAAAAATCCTTTCTCTTATCCCATTAGCCCCTTGCTTTCTAGGAATTAAATACTTCTCATCTACCTTACATGATAAGATAAAAGACAAGTATAGAGATAGGACTAGACATGCATACCTCATGTTGAATGTGATCCTTGAGACCACCCAAAAATAAGTCATTCAAGTTCTCCTTTGTAATTGTATCCACTCTTAGGGATAGATTTTGGAATTATTGAATGTAATCCTTAATTGATCTTCTTTGTTGAAGTTTAGCTAGTTGGTTGAAGAAGTTGTTGTTCACACTATTGCTATACTTTGATTGTAGCTCTTATGTAAAAACTAACCATGAGATAGTGAGACCATTTTTATATCGATGAGCACATAGCCATCAATACTAAATGAATTTCTCTACTTATAGATATAGGAAATTCATTGTGACCATTTTTCAACTTGGAATTTAAGGGTGAAATCACAGAGTTGTGTCTCACTTTTGGAAAGAGGAAATTTTTGGAATGGTCAGGCTAAATCCACTTGCATACCTTTGAGCAAAGTAAAACCTTCGATTGAAGGTATGCAACTAAACACCTTCGTTAGAAGGTGGACCTTTGATATAAGGTAGTTTCCATAAAATATTTTTTTTTCTATAAAATCACTTTTTTTACATGGGGGCCTTCTATCGAAGGTACCTTCACTCAAGGTGCCAAAAATGAAAAAAATTGCATCTACATCAAAATCTCCTTAGAAATTTTAATTTCAAAGCCTAGGTTGGACCTGCAAATGAGCTTAACTTGATAAGATATTTTGCAATATCATAGCCTTGAAACAAGCTTTCCAACAAGTATAATTTTGATATGTTTTCATTTTATCATATATTTAATTTTCAATTTTTACTAAACACAAGTTTTTCTCCGAGCATCAAGCTCTTCACTTTGTAGAGGTTGAAAAATAGTAAAAAATTGTAAAAAAATTTCAAAAAATATTTGTTCCCTCTATATTAATGTTCTTGTTTCACCAAAAAAAGGATTTTGACATATACATAACAAGTTATGCTATACGACACACACGTATGTCCAAATTATAGTTACAGTGACTTCATAAATTAATTAAAAATATATATGTAACCAAAAATTATGAAAAAATATCCATTCCCTCCGTATTGATGTTGAGAATCTATATTTCAAAAATTAGAATTTTATCCTTTATAGAAAAAAAGTTATGTTTTATGACACAAACGTTACTTTTGAAAATATTTTTTTGTTTAAAGCTAGTTATTCAAGGAGATGTTGAAAGATTCATAATTTATTTGAGAATTTTTAAAAAAATATATATTTAAAATCTACACAAAAATTGCCACAAATCACTAGTTCACATCATCTTGAAATTCTTAACGGTTTAGCTGCTATAGGTCTCAAAAGATGAAGATCCAGTTAAAAATATTGATGTAAATGTCCATCTTGGGAAAAAAGTGAAACACAGTATTGTGGGATCACCCTTAATGCACATAAAAAATAATTAATTTGGTATAATTTGATCCATGTTAGTGGATCCTTGCCATCAAACTTGTGCATATCCACCTTTTGTATCAACTTCTTAGATCCCATTTCAATATTAATATTTGGATCAATATTACTGACCTAGATGGTTCACTTTGGTTGCTTGAGACATCCATTCATGTTCCTTTGATATGAGCACTTTACATGCTTCGTATGTTTAATATATCTCCTATTAAGTGTTTCATTTCTCTTGTCAAGCAATGCACATCCTCATTTATTGATGAAATTTCTTCATTCACCTTGTTGACATCATTGCTAGGAGTAATATCCTCAATTATTACATCATCCTTATTTGTAGATTTCTCACCTATGTGGAAACATTCCTTTTTGCCTCTTGTTGCAGGTCCCGTCATGATGAAAAAAAATAATTTTGCAATAAATAACACAAATAAATCCAAATACTCTAAAATTTTAACTGTAACTTACTAGGGCCTAGAGCACACTTTCCTAGAAAATCTTCAATAAATTAGTTGATTTGTAGCCTTGAGAGTGAATATATTAGAAACCCTAATTCTATAATAAATCACTTAATTTTATATCAATTCCTTTGAAATTTTTACTATAGACTCTTCAATGAAATATCCTCCAAAAATAAGGAAACAATTCATCTAGATCGAAGAGATATGTGCTTGCCAAATGAATTTGGTAGAAACCCTAATTTGGAAATAAATGCCTTAATACTACTCTAATATATCTAAAATTTGGACTGAAGATGCTTCAATATTCCCTTGAAAAACCCAAAAATCAAATATTTTTTTCTAAAATATAGAAGATATGTGCTTCGCAAAATGACCCCCAAGACTAAAAAAATGTTTTGCCTACACGGTGCCAAGATCATGCTCCAATACCACTTGTAATGAAATAAATTTCTCAAAAAGAGGAATATGATATAAAATAATCTACAAATAATTGATAATAATTGAGAATAATAAGCCACTTTAAGGGGGGAAACCTCCAAATATCTCTAATGAGAACACAATTCACAATCTGAAGATCAAATAAAACTCACTAACTCTCTATGTATACCCTACTAATGCCTTAGATATCACCCAGGCTGACTTAGGTAACCACATATAAGCCTTAGGCGAACCTAAATAATTAAATAAAAATATAATAATGATAATATGACTTAATTAAGAGTTAAGTTAGCCACAAGCTAACTGCTCATAACCCTATATATACTCTAAGATTAAGAATGTAACATACAATTTTACAAAAACCAAATCCACCATGCATGGTCTAGATAGACACATGTTTTATTTTTAATCTATAACTATCCACTTTTAATTTGCATGATTGACATAAACTAAAATTTCTAAAATTAAAAATCAACAAATCTGGTTTGCATATACTTTTCCACCAGTGAACTACTCAAACTCCAATTAAACTACTTCACTTTAGTTCATGTTTCAATTTTCTCCCTATAGAAAACACCACTTCTTAGGCTTGTCCATGTGATATCTCTAGGTGGGCCAATCTTGATTCTTCATCCCATAAATGTTGAATGGTTTCCTTTTTAATCAAAAGAATTCCAAAAGTTTTTTTTTTCTTTTACTGCCATGCCATCTTTGTAAATTCGAAAGCCACAATCAAATGTCCTATGAAAATCGTTTTGGTATGTAGGACCCATAAGAATTGGTACTATGGATCCACTTGATGCTTGTTCACCTCTCCAACTCTAAAAGTACTTACAAATCATGAAAATGCATTAAAATTAATGTTTGTTAAAATTTGTGAAATTTTAAATATTTTTTTATGCTCATTGATCCTTATCTTCGTGCATGTCAGGATTTCTGATTGCACAAAAATCACACAGAGCTGCTGCTCTATTTCCCCAAATCACAACAAGGAAATACAAATGCAGAATAAACTGATAAGACAAGGAGACATGCAAGCTTGTCTTCTATTCAATAACTGGAAATGGAAATACATTAAAGACTAAACATAAAACTCATAAACTAAACTCAAACTACAAACTTCTAATTTTTGGGAGCTTCATGAGCTGCTCAACCAAACACACAACAAACTTCAGGAGCTGCTAGGAGCTCAACTAACATGAGCTACGCAGAGCTCTTTAGGAGCAATCTCTACTCACACACAAAACAAATAGTTGTTGTTGTTCAGGAGCTTTCAAAAGTTCGCACAGAAAAAAATTCTCTGTCTACAAACTGTTGTTGCACAAAAAATTCTTTAACTCTAACTGAGTCTTCTCCAAATTTTTTGCAACTAACTGAATAATCTACCTTCAATTATTTTTGTCTTCAACATACATTCCCCCTCAAATTCAAAATCACTTACCAACATTTAATTGGAATTCAAAAATTCCTAACTTCATTAACTTCTTTTGCAGTCTTCAGGTGCACGTTAGAAGCAAGTGGGAAAGGAAATCCCCAAAACAAACTTTTAGCTACAGGCATCGAATGCCCCTGACAAGTAGGTGGCAACGGGAAGAGGCTCAGGGGCATTTAACTTTCCAACACTCCCCCTTGATCTTGAGCCAACAAAACGAGATCAATCCTGATCCAAATCAACAATGCCCAATCTAGTTCTCATGTGCTCAAAACTGTCCTTACTCAAGGGCTTGGTGAATATGTCTACTAGCTACTGCTCAGAGCTACAAAATGCCATTTTAATTTCCCCTTTCTCAACCAATTCTTTGATAAAATGATAACTAATTTCAATGTGCTTGCTTCTTCCATGAAACACATGATTTTTCATCAAATCTATCAATGAAACATTGTCATAGAAAATTACTGTTCTATCCTCTTGTTCTTCTATTAAATCTGCCAAGATTCTTCTCAACCAAATAGCTTGACATGCTGCTACATTTGCTACTATATATTCAGCCTCTGCTGTAGATAGGGAAACGATGGATTGCTTCTTGTAAGCCCATGAGATGACTCCTGAACCCAAATGAAACACATAGCCCGATGTGCTCTTCTTATCATCCAAACTTCTTGCCCAATCACTGTCAGTGTAACCAACCAGCCCAATCTTATTTGTTGCTGTGTACAGAATGCCATATCCATTGGTGCCATTCACATACCTCAAGATTCTTTTACCTACTTTCCAATGGGTGTCCCGTGGAGTCTCTATAAACCTGGAAATAAGACTCACATTGTGCATTATATCAGGCCTAGTTGTTGTTAAATACATTAAGCTTCCAACCAAACTCTTAAACATGGTTGGATCCACATTGTTGCTGCAATCTTCTTTGCTCAACTTCAGACCTATGGCTATTGGAGTTGGGGCAGGCTTGCTTTGAAGCATCCTAAATCTCTTCAAGATCTCATTTGCATATTTTTCTTGAGAGATAAATATACCATCATGCATTTGTTTTACTTCTATGCCTAGAAAATATCTCAAGAGACCTAAATCTATCATTTCAAAATCTCTTTTCATGGCCTCTTTAAAATCAGTAATGAGAAAATCATCTACATACAAGACAACAATCAAAACCTTACCATTTTCTACCTTGATGTAAAGAGTGGGCTCACCATCGCTTTTGCTAAATCCATTGCTCATCAAATATGAGTCAATCATGTTGTACCATGCACATGGAGCTTGCTTCAGCCCATAAAGAGATTTCTTCAACCTATACACCTTGTGTTCTTGACCCGAAACTTCATATCTGAATGGCTGCTCCACATAAACCTCTTCTTTCAATACTCCATTTATGAAAGCAAACTTCACATCCATTTGAAATACCTTCCACATGTGTTGGGATGCAATTGCTATGACTACCTACACGTTTTCCATCCTTGCAACGAGGGAAAATGTCTCATTATAATCTCTCTCAAACTATTGTTTGTACCCCTTCACAACTAATCTTGCCTTATGCCGATCTATCCTTCCTTTGGCCTTGCACTTGGTCTTGTAGACCCATTTCACCCCAATAACTTTCTTGTTGGGAGGAAAATTAGTTAACTCCCATGTGTTATTCCTCTCTATTGCATATATCTCCTCATCCATGGCCTCAAACCATTTCTCCTCTTTCACAGCTTCCTCAAAATAAATTGGATCACAGGAGAAAATAATTCAAAATTCACACTCTCATCAAATTCTTCATCATACCTTTCATTTTGGTAGATCTCCCTTAGACTTTTGGTCTTCTTTGGCATTAGGGAAGCAAGAGGTGGTTCTAAACTTTCACTGCTGCTGCTGTTGTGCTAAACAGGCAGGTTCAGGAGCTGTCGGGAGCTTTCAGGAGCTCTACTAATGATTTCAGTAGCTCTTCCAAAGATTTCAAGAGCTCTCAGGAGCTCTTTAGGAGCTGATTTTCTAGAGCTTTTAGGAGCCAATCTTTTGGTTGTCTTTGGCTGCTTTCCTCTCTGTTTGCTCACTTCAGGAGCTTTCAAGATCCCTTTAGGAGCTCTTCAGAAAACTTCAGGAGCTCATCTAAAGCTCACTACAACCAAATCTCCTGCTGTCTATGACAGTCTTCTGGACTATCTACCAACTTTAGGAGCTCTCAGGGGCCTGTCAAGAGCTCGACTGGTACCCTTAGGAGCCAATCCTCTAGCTGACTGTGACAGTCTACCTGACTGTCTTGTTGACTGTCTTCCGACTTTAGGAGCTGTCGGGAGCTCTCAGGAGCTCGACCAACGCTTTTAGGAGCCTCTGTTGACTCATCTTGTTGAAATTCATGCTCTATTTCTGCTTCTTTAGGAGCTATTAGGAGCGGTTCTGAGCTGTCAGAATCTACCACTCCATCCCATGAATTCTCATCTAGGAACTCCATGTTCCTACTAATGACTACCTTTTTGGTGACCAGATTGTATAGCCGATAGGCTTTGGACTCTTCACTATAGCCCATGAAAATGCATTTTTCACCCTTGTCATCCAATTTTTGCCTCTTTTCCTTAGGCACGTGTGCATATGCTACACACCCAAACACTCTCAAGTGCTCAACTATCCACTTGCATCTTGTCCATGCCTCTTGAGGTATCTTGTCATGGACCACCTTTGTTGGACTTCTATTAATTAGATAAACAGTTGTTGCTACAGCCTCTCCCCAATATTCAATTAGTAGTCCTTTTTCCTTCATCATGCTCCTTGCCATCTCCACAATGGTCTGATTCTTTCTCTCAGCCACTCCATTTTTCTACAAAGTATAACTAGTTGTAACCTCCTTCTTGATACCATTTTTCTTGTAAAAGTTCACAAAAAAATTAGAGGTATACTCTCCTCCATGATATGACCTTAGGACTTTGATAAAATGTCCACTTTCCTTTTTAGCCTGGGCCTTAAACAACAAAAACTTATCAAATGCTTCAGATTTATGTTGGAAAAAATAAACCCATGTCTTACAACTGTAATCATCAATGAAGGTCATAAAATTTTTTCTCTTACCAACATAAATGATTTTCATAGGACCTACCAAATCCATGTTCCCAGCTCCAATGGAGCTCTTGCCCTTGTAGAGTTGCCCGATTGAAAGGGCTGCCTATGTTGCTTTCCCAAAATGCAAGCCTTACATCTAGCAATAGGCTCTACTATCCTTGGAAAACCATCCATCATTTTATTCTTGGACAAAAGACTCAAACCAGCATAGCCTAAATTTCCATACCTAAGATGTCATAGCTTGGAGGGGTCTTGAATGGTGCTCTTGAGCGCTACATGATGTACTATTGTACATTATCCATTCATGAGAGGTGCAACAACATACTGAGATGAGAAACATGTCTCAATCTTCAATGGAAAAATTCAGTTCTTTGTCATTCGAACTGTTGTAAACACCTTCATCCTCTCATTCTTGTCATAAATGACACATTGACCCTTCTCCATCAGCACTTTGTATCCATTTTCGATCAGCTGACCTACACTCATGAGGTTATGTTTTAACCTAGGAGCAAGAAATACATTATGTATCTCCTTCTCACCTTGCTTATTTTGGATCATAATAGATCCTCTTCCAACAACAGGAACTACTCCATTGTTCCCCATTCTTATTTCAGACTTTACATTTTTATCAATGAAAGAAAATAGGCTTTCATTACCACTCATGTGGTTGCTGCAACCACTATCCAAATACTAGACTTCAGGGTTGCCTTCTTCACCAATGTTGTACATGATGAAGGTTGTGGATAGGTTTCCTTCAGCCACATTTGCATTATGTTTTGACTGATCTCTTTGCTTGGTCTAGCATTATATCGCATAATTCCTGAACTTATGACAATAGTAGCATTCAACATTGCTCTTGGCATTCTTCATATTTGAACTATTGTTCTTCTTGCCTCTTCGGGAGCTGGTCTAAGAGATGTTTTCTCTCTCTTGGCTATTTGATCATGTCAAGCTTTCTTCTCTAGCATTACCATGTCAAGATCTCCCTCTACCACATCTGGAGTTGTTTCTACCTCTCCCCCTTGCTCTTGCATTCAACTGAGCTTTAAAATATTGCTCTTGGGGGGAACTTGCAGACCTATTTAGGCATTACTCATGGGTTTGTAGAGAACCCATCGGCTCATCAACAGACAACGTTGTGAGATCCTTTGCCTTTTCAATGGCAATCACCATTATATCAAACTTCGTGGGTAAGCTCCTGAGGACTTTCTCCACAATCCTCTGATCATCAATGATCTTAGCATTCACTCTCAACTGGTTTATCAAACCAGAGAGTCTTGTGTGGAAAATAGAAATGAACTCATTGTCCTTCATTTCAAGAGTCTTAAACTCTCTTCGAAGCATCTGGAGCTTCACCAATCTGACCTTTTCAATCCCTTTGTAACAGGTTTGGAGGATTTCCCAAGCTTCCTTTGCATAGTTAGCTACTACTATTATGGGAAAAATGGCCTCTGTCAAAGCCGCTTCAAAAAAACTCAATGCCTTAGCATCCTTCCTCCTCAACTCCTTCAACTGGTTCTTCTAGTTGTTTGTGAGCACAACATATGTTGCTGGGTCAGTTACATCATTGAATCCATTGACCACAAATTCCCACAAATCATTTGCGACTATTATGGTCTTCATCTTCTTTTCCCAAACATCATAGTTTTTCCCATTAAAGGATGGTGGCTGCTGCCAACTCTTTCCTTCATCTCCAACCATGTTTCTTACATAGAAAACTTAATACCCAGAAAAAAATTCCCTAACTCACAAGGAAATGGGGCCTATGGCTCTAATACCATGTCAGGATTTCTGATTGCACAGAAATCACACAAAGATGTTGCTCTATTTCCCCAAATCACAACAAGGAAATACAAATGCGGAATAAACTCACAAGACAAGGAGACATGCAAGCTTGTTTTCTATTCAATAATTGGAAATGGAAATACATTAAAGACTGAACATAAAACTCAAAAACTAAACTCAAACTACAAACTTTTAATTTTTGGGAGCTTCATGAGCTGCTCAACCAGACACACAACAAACTTCAAGAGCTTCTAGGAGCTCAACTAACATGAGCTACGCAAAGCTCTTCAGGAGAAATCTCTACTCACACACAAAACAAATAGCTACTGCTATTCAAGAGCTTTCAGAAGCTCGCACAGAAAAATATTTTTTGTCTACAGACTGCTGCTACACAGAAAATTCTTCAACTCTAATTGAGTCTTCTCTAGATTTTTTGCAACTAGCTGAATAATTTTCCTTCAATTCTTTTTGTCTTCAACAAACATTCCCCCTCAAATTTGAAATCATCTACCAGAATTTAATTGGAATTCAAAAATTCCTAACTTCATTAACTTCTTCTGTAGTCTTCAGATGCACGTCAAGAGCAAGTGGGAAAGGCAATCCCCAAAACAAACTTTCAACTGCAGGCATCGAATGCCCCTGACAGGTTGGTGGCAATGGGAAGAGGCTCAGGAGCATTTAACTTTCCAACAGTGCAGCCTTTCCACCATAGCTCTACGTGCTTTCTCTCTTGTGAGTCTCTTAGTCTCTTCAACTATTTCCATGGAATTCACAAGCTTTACCAATGATAATACTGATTCCAAATCATTCCAAAACCTCATGCCATGAATGATATCTGCGGCTTCTTCAAGTTGTCGCCTCTTTTAAGTAATGTTCATTTGCCAAGTATGCCCTTTCCTTCGAGGAATTGATAAGCACAGTTTATTTCTCCTCAACTAATAATTTCAATGCAATTTCTTTATCTGTGACTTCGTCTTCTAGGTCTATTATCCTCCTTTTAAACATAGAGATTTTAGTTCCAATGACTACTTCAGTTTGTTTTCCTCAACCTTGAAGTGTTCATGAGCACTTTCTATTTGTTGGATTGCATCCTCATTAGCTTGTGTTATGCACTTAAATTGTTTTGTATGTTGATGTAAAGCTTGAAGGTCTTCTTTGATTTGTTCAATTTCTTCTCTTTCTTTCTCCAATTGCTATAGCAGTCTCCTCTTCATCAACCAATGAATTAGTATACATCTCTTTCTCAGATGAGTTGTCTTCAATCTTCTTTAGATTTGCCTCCAAATTGGAAAATTGGGCCTCTATAACCATTGCCCTTTTTTCTATTGAAGATACTGCATGTAAATCATTGGCTAAATCCTTGCTTGTTGATTCAATCTAGCATCACCAGTTTTAAAGTTTTTTATTTTTTGATTGTAATATTCTAAACATGTTCTCTCTCTAACTATTAACTCTTGTTTTTCTTCTTCTCACTCTCTGCAAACAATTTAACTTATATTTTAATCTCTTGATTTCCTCTAATGTTGAACTCTTATGAACCTCCTCAACATTGTGGACCATATCTAGATTTTCCTTTAATTGATATACTATTTTTTGAAAATTCAACTACTTCTCCAAATACCTCTTCTTTGCACTGGAAAGAACATCATTTTCACACCCCAAGATAGAAACCTCTACAAAAATAGTTTGAGCAAGTTCTTTAGATGACTAATCGTTATGAAAACTTTCTTGTAACCTTCACTTGTACTCTGTTATGAGTTGGGAGAATTCAACATTCCTTGCTAGAACAACATTCATCTCATTTCATTGCTTTTAAAATTCCTTCATAAATGATTCTATTCTATGTGCATAATTTGTTTCCAAAAGGAGTCTATCATGCTCAGAGTGTAACATATATGCTTTATGTTACATTATAACAAGGGGTTAAAATAAATACTATGTAGTCTTTATATCTTCTCATTTTGTGGCCTACTCTTGTGTCTTATGGGCAGTCTCCCAAGAAATTTCTACAAGCCTTCTAAGGTATTTCTTCACATCACCAAACAAACCCCTAGTAGGGTACTGGAAAAAATAATTATTTTTTCAGTTCCTCCTCATAGAGGCTTCTATACATTGCCAAAGATCCCTGGAGGGACTCTACCCACACTTAGATTGCAATGATAGTTGTCCCAACTACAAAGCATAGACCATTTCCCAAAATTAAACCTAGTAATCTTCAGATATCTCCTCAAGAATGTTGATATGTCAAAAGCTTTTATTAGAGGATGATGAAAATATACTGGAAGGGGCCACTTGTAGTAAAATCTTCCTTGTTGATTTAAACAATAAAATTACTACAAAAAAATAGCAACGAAAACTAGACCTAAACATAACATTTCAGTAATTTTTATCCCTAAAGCTAAAATCCATGAAGATAATATCAATCCTATAGTGTGGATGGGATCAAAGAGCTCATGCACGCAAACTAAACGGTAATTCATGCTTTCATCTTTCTTATTTTCCTCCTCCTTGGGCCATGAAATATGGGTGAGCTTCCTCTCTTGGAAAGTATCAAATGGATGTCCAAGAAGACTTCACACATATACTTTGGTCCTCCCACCAATTTTATAAATATTTTTGTAGCAATGGCTAGGATATTAGCACAAGACACAATTTTGAGATAGATGTTCTCTAGAGCTTGCTTTGCTTTAATTACAGTATCAAACCCATCCCTAATAAGGGATAAGTTGTCTTCAAAGTCCTCCTCTACCTAATTGTTTCAACTAGATTGGATGATCATATGGTTGTTACATAGCTTGATGAAGAAGTCAAGAGAGAAAAGCCCCAATGCGATAGGGGCAATCACAAATGTTTAGACAAATTTCAAACTAACATATTTTTTACAATGGCCTCTATGTTGGGACATGAATTAGTATAAGGATGCGTACTAAGATGCTTTGATTTAATTGATATTCTATAAATGTACAATCCCAACAGTACCAAAAAGATCAGGCTCAATTTTCCACCCATAGTTAATAGTAGATAGGGTATAATAATATCCACAAATGACCAGATAGTTCATTGGAACTATGGAAGTATAGTAGAAAAAAGGAGCATTCAATAGAACTTCAAAAGGGAGGTTGTTACAGATGCACAAATTTCCTTGATAGAAATTCTATGGGACAGTATACGTGCACTTGGAGCTCTATGGGTGTACTCCTAGCTCTTTGGATTGAATATCCAGATCTTGTGCAAATAAATACTGATGAGAAATAATGGGTCGAGTATGCAGAAAAATATTGTCAAACTCTACGAGAGAGGAGAATTTTGAAATGTGATGAATCAAACTCCTTACAATGACTACTTTAATCCATTAACAATAAGTAAACAATAGATATTAAGCTTCAAACAAGATTCTTGTAGCCATTTAAACAAAATTATTGGTTGTAACTTAAGATTTTTTATCAGGCATGGGCTAGGGTCAAAGTTGTGCCCTTTTATTTGTTAGGTCTTGGGTCTTTTGAAGGGCCTAGGGCCATTCCTTTTATGCTATGGGAGTTTGAAAAGTGTGAGGAATTCTTAGTGATTAGGACTATGGTTCCCTTGAGACTTTGGGTTCTAGTTTTTTTTTAATGGTGGGTTTTGAGAGTCGAGTGGAACCTAGGACTTGGAATCTAGGTTCCAGGTTTTTTTTGGTTCCTAGCTTCTAACAAGGACAATGAACCTTAGTTTTTAATGGTGGGTCATGAGATTCAAGCAGAACTTGGGACTAGGAAGTTTTAGTTCCAAGTTCAGAGCGGGGTTCAAGGTCCACCCTAGAACCTCAAGAGAATTTTATTTTTTTAAAGATGCAAATTAAATTTCCTTGCAAACTATTTTAAAATTTGTGAATATTTGGATAGATGAGTGAGATTTTGTTATGAAGCCCAGATTTAGAGACATTTCGATCACAAATTCTGAGGTCAAATCTCTTAAAGAAATATCTTTATTTCAAATGTTGAGTGAGGAGAGAGAATCAACCTTAAAATTTTGAAAAACTCTTGGTGAGGGTCTAAAGCCTATATTAGAAAATTTTCAAACTTTATTTAAAGGAGTTTTATGATCAAAGGTTGAGTTAGGGAAAGAACTTGATTGAATCTAAGCCTAAAGTTTTCACCTTGGAAAAAACACCACAAGAACCCTAACATTGAAATTTAAAACATAGGAAACCCTATCTTATCTCTAGGAAAACGTAGAATGACGATCGAAGAACTAGCCAAGCAAAGGGGGTTTCGGGATAGTTTAAACCTCAAAAAAACTAAGGGGACTAGAAACATAAAGGAATTTAAAGTCATAACAAGTGTCATACCTTCCCTATCTTTCAAAACCAAAATGGGTGTTGGGGTTTGTTAAGACCCAAAAACCTTGTAATAAAGCACAACAAACTTACAAAAAACACATAAACTAGCTAAGACAAAAAAAAAAGAAACATAGGAATGAAAAAACAAGAAGAAAAAAAGAAGAAATGATAATGAATAGAGGGGGTCCCCACATTCTTGAAGAGAAAAGGTTAGGTGTGTATGGAAGACATAACATATATCATCCCGAAATCAAATATTTTCTTACAAATTACTAAAAGAAGTAGAGAAGATTAAAATGTGACGTTATAGATTTTCACTAAGGAACTAGACATCACCTCTTCCAATTTGACATCAAGACCTCTCCTTTTGTCTTGCACAAAATCTTTCCAAAAGAGATCTTCACCATAAAATTCAAAATTGTGGGCAAGTTCATCTTGGAAGTGAAAATTTTCTAGACTTGTTTTTTTGACCCTCAAAATTCTAAGCCTCTTCCAATTTTTTGAAAAAGGGGCTATGCATGGTCACACTATCAAAGTTTAGCTATTGTGGAGTTTCCTATTACTATAGGAAATTTCAAATCGCAACATCTAAAGTCTAGATCCTTGACCAAATCTTGAAAGGATAAAACAAAAAAGTTAAAATATTAAAGCAATGTGGAATTCTAGGGCTTAGCAGGGCCTCTAAAGGCCATTAGTCCTTAGGATCCATGCGCAAGGTCAAGAAAGAGAAAAATTCAAGGCAATGACATTGATTTTCTTGAGACATTTCTTTATGGGATTCTAATGAACAAAAGGATATTTTACCCTTTATCATCCTAAGGTCTTGTCTTCCATTGATTTCCCACAAAAAATTGGTATAATGCAATAAAGGTCCTTTGAAAGTTGTGTCAATGGGTTCCAAGGTTCTAAAAATCCTTGAAGAGTTGATGAAAAAATAAGTGTCAAAGGTTTCTCAATTTTTGGAGCCTCCAAACCATTAAAAATTCCTAAGAAACAATGCAATCAAGACAAATTGAAATCAACAATTTCTAAAGTTATAAAAATTTCCCAAACACTAATAAAGTTTAGAGAAATTTAAAATTTTCGATGAGGCAAATTAAAATAAACCTATATCAGTAAGTTCTAAAGTTAGCTAAATCGTCAAAATTCTCATATAGTTTAAAAATATCCAAAAGTGTTGAAAGATAGGTATCAAATGTTCTAAAGTTCACCAAAGCTCCAAAATTTTAACAATTTTTTTAAATGTTTAAACACTAATAAGTTTTTAAAAATTAGAACTCACCAAAAAATAGTGGAAATATTTACAGAGATAGTCCCTACATCTAGACTTCTTTCTAGGAAATCCTAATATATAATTCTTCTTTGAATATCCACATGTTTGTATTGGAGGTTATATCAAAAGGAATGTAATATTCATGTACTTTTGGAGGATTGCAAGAAGTACAAAAGTTTAGATCTCTCATGAATACTTACAAATGGTTTAAATGTATAAAATCTCTAATTTATCTATTATGAATTGTTAGAACACACATATATACTAAGAGGGGGTGAATCAGTATATCCCTCAAATACATTTAGCTTCAACTTATCAATCAAAACTTAAAATTGACTTAATCAGATAGCACATCCAAAGAAAGCACACAGAACCATAACACCGAATTTATGTGAAAAACCCAACAAGGGAAAAACCATAGTGAGGAAAGTTGCTTGGAGCTACTATCCAAATCCAGCCTCACAAAAAATCAATAGATACAAATGATTTCAGGTCTTTAGCATGAGGAAGTTTACAACTCCCTGCTTACAAAATGAGGCTGCAACCTCATAATACAACTCCTTGAAGAAATAGATGACAAAACATAATCACAACACCTCTGCAACCTCTGACTCATTGCTTTAAGCACTTTTACATTACTTTACCTTTGGCTCACTGCCTCCAACACTCACACAATTTAGTTGTCTCACTTCCTTTTGCACACCACTTAAACTCTTCTGCTTTCGGCTCACAACCTCTAGCAAGAATCAAACATTTCACTAGAAATTCACACACATAACTCTTCCTTCAGCACACTGTTGTCAACAAATTACATTGATCACACATTGAACACTTGTTAACCTTGATCACACACTTGATCTTACATTTATAGCATCCACAAGCATAAAAAAGATTCTCCTTGTCGGCCATCTTAAAGTGTATGAACATGAAACGTGCAACGACCATATTGAGTCAGCTTTAACACATCCGTTGGCCCAATAAATACTCAACCCTTGAAGTATTAATCTCCAGACCACAAGCAATATCTGAGAAGCAAGATACTATGTTGATTACATCACAAGAAATAAATTATATTTAGGAATGTTTTTTGTGTCATTATTTCTCAACTTCATGCATCAATATGCTGGTGCAAGAAAATAAATACAAAACTAGTATATATTGCAAACCTAAACAATGCATACTTGATACATAACTTTGACAACTCAACTTGTAGTACTCTTCAACAACTGAAACTCGAGGAAAGGAAACAAATAGACATTAGAGACACATCCTCCAAACTGCAAGACCATAACAACAATTGCAGAGAAATGTGGAGCATTTCTCAAAACCTTCTATGACTGCAACAATTTAGACACCACCCTACTTACTCATGAAACTTCTGCACTAATATCCAAGATTGGAAAATTGGAACACATATGCTAAACACTTGAATTTTTCTATCCTTCAAACCATAGGAACATATCTATAAATGTAGAGGAATACGAAGCATTATCCAGATCCTTTTCAAAGCACCTTCCTAAGATACTAATTGTAAGAGATTCTTCTATGCAAATTACAACAACAAACTGTGAATACAACATTCATAGAATCATATACCCATTCATGAGTAACATAAAATAATTTCTATACTAACCCATGACATCCTTCCTAATTGTAGCATTTGTAACCAACTACACACATCCACCTTACTAACAACAGAGACAATCAATAACTTCCATATTGATTGACAGTAATGACAACCAAAAAAGTTCATACTATTGAAATCAATGACAACACCTGCAACATACTTGCAAGAATCTCCCCCTTTGGCATTGATGGCAACACCAATGAGAGCAACATTAATAAGATATGAAATATCTTCCACTTGCTCCATCTCCTTGCTCTATCTCCCCCCCTTTGACATCAAGGAAAAAGGGCCAATGGTTTACAATCGAGCTTTCCACAACATACAAGCTCCCCCTATCTGTATAAGCTTCAACATTTGTCTAATTGATCCCCCTAAGAGGTAGCCTCTATCAATCCAAGGATAAAATTATGTCTTGAATTTCTCTCCTAGGACAAATACACCAATTATGCATCTAGTTAAAAGAGGGAGGGGCAACAACCCTAACTTCTATCTGAGATACTCAAAAGTTTCCTTTGAAAGTGCCTTTGTGAAGATGTCTACAATTTTTCCTTTGTAGGAACATACTCCAATCTTACCTCCTAACCCACAACTTTCTCCCTTAAGAAGAGATACCTAATGGATATGTGCTTGGTTCTAGCGTGCATCACTAGATTCTTTAAAATATTAATGGCAATTGTATTATGACATAGAATTGGAATGGGTTCATCATATATCACCTTGATGTCCTTCAAAGTTTTCTTCATCCACAACACTTGATTGCAATAAGATGTTGCAATAATATAATTTTCTTATGTTGTTGACAAGGACATCGAGTGTTGCTTCTTGCTAAAATAGGAAACCAATTTGTCTCCCAAAAATAAAGCTCCACTGCTGATACTTCTTCTATCATCAACACTGCCATCCTAATCAACATCAGTATAAGCATTCAAAAAAATTTAGTACATATTTTATACCACAATCCATAGTCTAGATTACTCTTCAAATATCTAAAGATCCTCTTGATGGCTTTTACATGAGTTTCTTTTGGATCGGATTGAAACCTTGCAACAAAGAAAACTGCTTGCATAATATCAAGCCTTGAAGTAGTTAAGTATAGTAGGCCTCCAATCATAGACCTATAAAGTGTCTGATCAACCTTTGGTGACACATCATCCTTACTCAAATGGAAACCACTTACCATTGGAGTACTCATTGGTTTACAATCCTCCATACCAAACTTCAACTTTTCCTTAACATAATTTGGTTGAGATATACAAATGCCATCATCTGATTTCATAATTTAAATTGCAAGAAAAAATGACAACTCACCTAACATGGACATTTCAAATTACTTCTGGATTTCTTTAGTAAAATTCTTACACATTTCATCACTGCCTCCAAATATTATATCATCAACATATACCACAACAATTAGAATCCTCTACTCTAATGTACAAATTATTGTTTGTAGTACTTTTCTTGAATCATTGCTGACATAAGTACTTGTCCAAACTTGCATACCAAGCTCTAGGGGCTTGCTTGAGACCATACAGGGCCTTCTTAAGTCTGCATACCATTTTTAGATCTGCTAATAGCTAAAATCCATCAGGTTGTTCTATGTATGCTTCTTCTTCCAACTCTCCATTCAAGAAGGAAGATTTCACATCCATCTGGTAAACCTTAAAATTCTTGTGCACTGCAAATGCAAGAAACATTTTGATGGTCTCCATTCTTGCCACTAGAGTAAATGTTTCTTCAAATTCAATTCCTTCTACTTGTGAATATCCTTTGCAAACCAATCTAGCTTTGTTCCTTACAACCTCTCCATCTTCATTTAGTTTATTTTTGAACACCCATTTTGTTCCAATTACAATTTTTTTTGCAAGCCTTAGAACCAATTCCCAAGTTTGAATCTTTTCAATTTTATTTAGCTCTTCTTCCATAGCTTGAATCCATCCTTCATCATTGTTGGCATCAAGAAAATTCTTTGGCTCAATTCTTGACAACAAAAAAAAATTCACTTGTTCATTTACTTTTACAAACCTTCTTTGTGTCTACACTCCTTCATTCATATCTCAAATGATCTAATCTTCTGAATGATTCCTTTGAACATACTTGGTAGGAGTCTTGGGGGATTTCTCCTAAGCTTCCTCCTTTTCAACAACTTCTTCTTCCTCTATGTAGGTAGATTCATCAGTCTAGCAGCCTTCTTGCTCATGTGTACTTTGATGAAATTCTACGTCTACTCTAACATTTTCACTTTCAACCACCTTCCTCAATCTTTTATTGTAGCATTTATAGGCCTTTCTTCTAGTTGAGTACCCAAGAAAGATTCCTTCATCTGATCTTGAATCAAACTTTCCCAATCCTTCTTCATCTCTCTTGATGAAGCACCTTCTTCCAAATATTCTGAAATATTTGACAGTAGTTGGTCTCCTATGCCAAAGCTCATATGGAGTTTTGGTGCTTTAGCTAACCTCTATTGAGAATATAGACAACAATATGAATTGCTTCCTTCCAATATACATTAGGAAATTTGGCTTCATTCAACATTGTTCTAGCCATCTCTTGAACAGTTATATTCTTCATTTCCAATACTCCATTATGCTGAGGAGTTCTAGCAGCAAAATAATGTCTCTTTATCCCATGTTCTTCACAAAATTATTCAAAATCACTTGATGTAAACTCACCACCTCTATCAAACCTTAAGCACTTGATTCTAGCATTCATTTCATTCTCAACCATTGATTTAAAGATCTTAAATCTACTGAAAGCTTCTGAATTTTATTTTACGAATGCAACCAATGTCATTGTAGAGAAATCATCAATAAGTAATATTTAGTACCTTTCACCTTGAAGAATCCTAGTTCTAGTAGGTACGCATAGGTCAATATGATATTCTTTGCACATGGTGCTTGTCGGATTGACAATCCTTGGCATGTCTCTGATCCCATGCATGGAGCTAATATTCATGTAACATTATCAAAGTTGATGTGACCCATTCTCTTATGACATAGCCAACATTCATTTTTCTATCCCAGAAGACAGTTTCTTCCATTCACACCCTTAAGATTGCATAAATTTCCTTCAGTCCTTGAGCCTTCTGCCACCAATCTTCCAAACTTTGATTTTATGATTTCACAACCTTGCTCATTGAATAAGAGATTTCATCCTTTGCTACACATCTAACTTACACTGAGAAGATTGTGCTTGAGGCCTTCAACATAGAAAACATCTTCAGTTGGATTTTCCATCAATATTTACAGTGCCTTTTCCACATATATTTGTTGATGAGTTATCTCCAAATTTTACTAATCTACCATTCCATTTGACCAACTTAATGAACTTGATTTTGTCACTAGTCATGTGACTTGAACACCCACTATTAATTATCCAGAGATTTGAGTGTCCCTAAGTATGAAATAATGTTTTGAACAACCATTGAGTTTTCTTTGCTTGTTTCCTTGACTTGGTCAGCATCAACTATTTTTTGAATTTATGCTCTTGGAAAATCACTTTTACAAAAAATTTCTATATGCCTAGTATTGTTACAGATTTGACATGTTACCTTGATATCTACCAAATAAGCAAGAGAATTTTTACTGACAAAATTTATTCCATTCATTTTAGTTTTGCACTCTAAAACTTTATGTCCATACTTATTACAAATGAAACAGTAACCAAAAAATACATTATTAAACCTATTTGCAAAGGATTTACTTGCATGATGGGATCTTTCTTTAGGTCTGGCATCATCTTTTTGACTTCCGTACATAGCTTTTTCACCTCCTTTTTGAGTGACAGGATCTCCTTCTCAATATTTTTACATTCTATTATTTTGGCTTCAATCAGGGCCTTTTGCCTTTTGTTATCTCTCCTTGCACAATCTAGATCTTCAAGAGTAGATACAAGTTCGCCTTCAAAATCAACTTCACCTTCTTCTTCATCCATAGGTCTGCTTGAACTTCCAAGGATCACAAAAGCCATGAAAAGGGATACATCTATACCATCTACTGATTTATAGTGGTCTCTTTCATCTAAGGAGTAGTATTCTTCTTTGGAGAGAAGATTCTTCTTAAAATTATTTCTTTTGAAATCTTTGCTGCCACTCACTTTCTTTGAAAGGATATTTAGAAGCATAGTAATTGATTCTACCATATAACTAAAGCATTTGAATGGTAATTTACCTTTGTACTTTCCTGAACCTTTCTTCAGCTTTCTCATAAAGTTTTCTTCTTCTTCATTAGAATCACTAGGTGATCTAGAGGCATCTTCTTTCTTCACAACTTTGAATGCAACTTTTCTTTCATGTGTACTCTAAACTTCATTTCTCATCTCATAGGTTGTTAGAGATCCAAAAAATTCTCCCATGGTAAGCTTTGTTAAAGATTGGTGGCCTCTTCATTTGAATTTTTTTTTGAGTCAAACCACTTGGGGAGAGTCCTTAGAAGTTTCTTTACCATTGCAGAGTCAGCTATGTCATCTCCTAGAGCTTTGATTCTATTTACAACTTCATCAACCCTGAGCAAATAGCCAACAATGTTCTCTTCCTCTTTCATCTTTAGATTCTCAAACAATGTCTAGAAATATTGTAGCTTAGCTTGCTTCATGCTATCATTTACCTCATATAGATTCTTGAGCTTATCCCATATCTCCTTTACAGTTTTGCATTGCACCACTTTGACAAATTCAGAATTTTCTAACCCAGTTAGGATAGTGTTATTTGCTTTAGCATTATTCTCATGAGCCCTTTTGTATTCAGATCAGTGATAGGATGAGTAGGTTCAACATAACCATCTTTGGAAGCTCTCCAAACATCATAGCCAAGCAACGTGAGATAGGCATCCATTCTCATACTCCAAAAGGCATAATTGTTTCCATCAAATTGTAGTCCTTAGAAGAGGAATCCTTTTGAGCCATGTGTCCTAAACCAAGATCTACCTTTAACTATTAGGTCATACCAAGGAGTTTAGCTCTAATATAAATTGTTAGAACACACAAATATACTGAGAAGGGGGGTGAATTAGTATACCCCTCAAATTAATTTAGCTTCAACTTATCAATCAAAACTTAAAACTAGCTTAATCAGATAGCACATTCAAAGAAATCATATAAAACCATAATGCCAAATTGTTGTGAAAACCCCAACAAGGGAAAAACCGTGATGAGGAAAGTTGCTTGGAGCTATTGTCCAAATCTAGCCTCACAAAAAATCAACAGATACAAATAATTTCAAGTCTTTAACTTGAGGAAGTTTGCAACTCCCTAGTTACAAAACGAGGTTACAACCTCAAAATACAACTCCTTGAAGAATCAGATGAAAAAACATAACTACAATACTTATGTTGCCTCGCGCTCACTGCCTTCAACCTTCAACACTTTTACATCATTTTACCTTTGGCTCATTTCCTTCGGTATTCATACTTGGACTTCTACCTTTGGCTCACTACCTCCAACACTCACATAATTTGGTCAGCTCACTACCTTTTGCACACCTCTTAAACTCTTGTACTTTCGAGTCACTGCCTCCAATAAGAATCAAACACTTCACTGGAAATTCACACACATAAATTTTCCTTTAGCACACTGTTGTCAACAAATTACATTGATTGCACATTGAACACTTGTTCACCTTGATCACATACTTGATCTTACATTTATACCACCACAAGCATTGAAAATTTTCTCCTTATCATCCATTCTGAAGTGTATGAACAGGAAACATGCAACAACCATATTGAGTTGGCTTCAACACACCCACGGGAAAGAGATATCAAATGTGTTCCAAGCCAGAAGATAAGCAAGACCTAATTCAAATCAGCATGCATCCTTATGCTGGCGTGTGCCACAAAAACTTGGCGCAAGCAACTTAGAACACTAATTCAGCCCAACAAACACTCAACCCTTGAAATATTAATCTCTAGACCACAAGCGATATTGAAGAAGCAAGATAAAAGCATGCAAATTACATCACATGCAACAAATGATATTCAAGAATTTTCTCATGTCATTCTTTCACAAAACACATCAATATGTTGGCACAATCAAATACATACAAAACTAGTATCTATCGCAAACCCAAACAACACATACTTGAGATATAAATTTGACAACTCAACTTGTGCTACTCTTCACTAACTAAAACTTGAGGAAAAGGCAATACATAAACATTAGAGACACATCCTCCAAACCACAAGACCATAAGAACAACTAGGTATGTGCAGGATCATGATGGGCCAAAAAGTGGCGATATGTAAGTGATAGGATGGCCCATGTGGTTGATGAATTTTATTTTTACCCCAAATTGATCAAACGAAAAAGGGTTTTTAAAGGAGATTCTTAGCTTTCCACCAATATAAATTATGCTTTACTTTTAATTTAATAAATAATTATTATTCATTTTCTATTTGAATTATGACTAAAGTCTTGATTGATAGGTTGATTGAAAAACATCTATAGCTTTCAAACGGTATCATATTTTTTGAATCAAACATTCTGTCACATTCTATGCTTTGCATACTATAGGATAAAAAAAATTGAATTTCATGAAGTTTTGACCAAGTTAAGGTGGTCAAACATACGTTTTTATATTTTTAAAAGTTGTAATAAAAATTCATAATTAATTATTTACTTGGAAAAAATTACAAAAAAATATGCATCGCACATGAGTCCTCTACTTATATCTTAAATATAATAAAAATGTTATCATTTTATTGTTAGATGGTGGATAGACACCTACTTATTTTTCCCAAATTTAAGTACTACTCCATTGAAATTTCAAATTTTCACCAAATAGATTTTTCTTTTTTAAGATAAGCCTAGTAGTTTAGAAACTACATTCAATTTTCTAGAGATTCTATTCTTACATATTTTTGAAATAATATAGATAACTTATTCAAATTTTTACGTCAAGTGGCCTAACTCTGATTTTTTTGATTTTTTTCCCACTTAAGGGCCTATTTTTTCCATGATGATCATGCACATACCCAACTATGGGAGAATTTCTTAGAACCTTCCATGATTGCAACAATTCAGAAACCACTCTGCTTACTCAAGAAACTTTTACAATAACATCCAAGATCAAAAAATTGGAACACATATGCTAAACACTTGACTTTTTCTATCCTTCAAACTGCAAGAATATATCTATAAATGTGGAGCATTCTCTGAATCCTTTTTAGAGCACCTTCTCGAGCTACTAATTGTAAGAGATTATTCTATCAAATTACAAAAACATACAATGAATACAACGTTCATAGAATCATATACCCATTCATGAGTAACAAAACAAAATTGCTATAGTAACCCATGACATCCTTCCTGATTGTAGCATTTGTAACCAACTACACACAACCAAATTGCTAACAATAGAGACAATTAGCAACTTCCATACTTATTGACATCAATGACAACCGAAAAAATTCATACTATTGACATCAATGACAACACCTGCAACATACTTGCAACATGAATTGGTATATATATTTCTTGTAGATTTCATAGGACTTTGAGTGATAAGTGATGAATCTAAAGCATGCAAAGATGTCATTAATACACTAGTTATAATGGTCATCTCAAAGAAATCCATCCACTTATTGTTGGATTAAATCCCTACAACTACCCTAGAGTATATTTTTGTTATGAAATAACTTGCACAATAGAAGAATATGATAGGAAATATGTTGTAAATATTTGATAATAACTAAGAATAACAAGCCACTTTGAGGGGGAAAACCTCCAAATATCTTCAATGAGAACACAATTCACAATATGGTGATGAAATAAGACTCACTACCTCCTATATATACCTTATTTATGTATAGGATATCACTCAGGCCAACTTAGTTATCCCTATATAATCCTTAGGTTGACCTAATTAACTAAATAACAAAATAATAATGATAATATGACTTAATTAAGAGTTAAGATAGCTACAAGTAGACTATTCATAACCCTATGTACACTAATATTGAGGGCATAGCAATTTCCCACCTATCAAGCCATGTGTACATCTTAGGACACATATTTTATGTGGTTTCACACCAAAATGAAGAACACACTCCAATATTAATGCAATGGAGGGTTTCAACTACCAAAATGGATTTCACTTTATTCCAACAGATTTTCCTTCTCCTTTTATTTCTTGAAGTAAAAATACTAGTTGTCTTGTTGATCGATATTATTCTCTTCCAAAGAGTCATCATTACTTGACCAATAGGGGTTCCTACTTTAACTAAAACTTAATTTTACAAGGAGGTTAAATATGGAACAAATATTTGTGTACATGATTGAATATTACCTAAGCTAACCCATACCTTGTCCTTGGAAGTGACTAAATTAATTAGCCATAGCTGGCAGTTGTGAATTTTGGTGAATTGGATTACTCTACTACTCATAAGGATCTATTGATTATAACCTTCAAGGGGCTATTTGTAAGACTCACAATGTCATATCCATTTTGAACTCCCTTAAGGGAAGATCATCTTAGGTAACTACCCCATTGGAGTAGAATATAATCTAACTTTCAAATAGGGAATCTAGCCCCTATAGTTAGCATTCATTCAACATTATCTCACTAAAATTTACACATATAAACCTTTGACAGATCATGACAAATCTATGGTTGTATTGCAAAACATACTTAGTGCTTCATTATAACCTTTACAAACTAAAGAAATAGGTTATGTTAACTAGATTATAGATCAAATTGTAACATAAAAACAATCTAAAATTCAACCCATGCCCATATAGAATTATGTGGAATATTTGAAAATCATTAAGCATTGGACCTTGAAGCATGTAGGTGAAATTAAGTGTTTCATGCAAGAGCATCCCAACAAATCTTAACACAATTCACTGCAATACATCAATTTTCCTTGTGGTAGAGAATAAGACACTTATATCAACTCATGCACAACATACTCAACTCTCAGGACATTTGGATAAGTTTTTGGGAATATATCACCAACAAAAGATCATAGTGCATAGTAGACAATATAGATTTCATCAAACGAAGTGTGTGAATCTTGTATGTACCTTGTGACATCAATTCCAACACATCCTAAGATTGAATGAGACGGAAACAACCCTCAAATGGAACCACAACATATTTCATTAAATCTTGGAGCTTCATCATTAGAATTAGGACAACTTATATGTTTCACAAAACATCAAGTGTTGGATCCTTATAGTCAACATAGATCATTTCTAAGGCATGTGTCAGATATATATGCATCCCTCACATTCATTGAGGAGTCTAAGAGTAGATATCCATAAAAGGATAAATTAGCACAATTAAGCAGTCATTAGCATAGGAGTGGAGTCTTGTGCTTGAGTTATCAATATACTTTCGCAAAGTAAGATTGTAATAAGCCCATGGTAGCTAATGGGCCAATGCTTTATCTACATGTGGTAGGAAAATAAGAATTATGCAATCATTTTGTGTGTTGAATCAATGGGAATCTCTTTTTTGTTCATAATAATTCTAATGTGTTAACTCTCAAGTGCACAATTGGACAATCCTACCTTTGGATCCTCCATCCATGAATGCATCATGTTACCTTAGGTATTATATCGAATATCTCCATAATGAAAGCTATATATTTTAATTATTGATCTTAATCCCTTGAATACAATAGTTTTATTCTCCAAAATGCCTACATTTATATGCAAGTGAATTGTTAGGAAAAATAAAATTTAACAAGGTCTACTTTTAACTCAACAATAGCAGATGTACTTCCATCATAACCTTGTCATACTCATAAAACAATCATGGTCTAGATAGAATACAAAAAATATTGTTTCCAACCTCATTTATAAATCTAAGTACTCCAAACTTGTGTGAAATACACCTACATTTAATTATTAAAAAATATAAAGAAAAATAAACATCAACTACAATGAACTTAACATTTGTTACAATAGATTTGACAAAATATTAAGAATCACTATTTAAATTTGTATCTTAGATGTCACTTTGAAAGTATATTGAGTGTCTCCACAATAAAAGTTAAATGTTTTAACCATTATCTCCATCCCTTGAATACAACAACTTTATTCTATAAAACCCCTATATTTATATATTAAAATATTGTTAAGAAAAATTAACTCTAGCCCACTTTTAACTCAACAATGGTAAAGTGAAATAGTGCATTAGCTCCAAAATATTTAGTTTTTCATGGTGAGTTAGTAGAACATCATCTTGATCAGGTACTTATTTCCCACAACCAAAAATGACAAAGCATCAAATTTGTTATGATCATATGAAAAATTAGTCATTGGGTTGATGATAAAAATGTCTTGACAAAATATCTTTGTTGATAGCCTAGGTAGTGATAATGAGAGGGTTGCATGAGACAAAAAATAATAGTCACCATAATCTCATAGCATCTTAATTCATTCTTCAATACTCATGAACAAAGCTATAATGATCGCATGTCAACATCTTAGGTATTAGGATTACCTTATCAAAAGTTTAGTCTTTCTTCAAAGCTGTTCTTATCTTGTCATGTGTAATTTAGGAATCACTTTAACAACCTCACTCTACCTCATGACAAATATAGAACAATCCATTAAGGAATGTATAATGGAAGTCCTAAGGGATGTATGATGGTATGAATGGTAGGTCATCATAACATGGAAATTTTGCAACATGATTGTTAACTCATCATAGGGTGATCCCACAATAGTGGTTTACAACTTTTGGCCAAACTGGACACTGACTTTTTTTTTTAACTAAATATTCACATTCGAGCACCTATAGCAGTTAAACCGTGAGGAATTTGAAGATGATGCAAATTAGAGTCTTGTCACATTTTGTCTGTAGATTCTAAAAATATTTTTTTCAAAATTTTTGGAATCAGATTGCATTTCTTTTTCCATCTCCCACGAAAATTGATTTTTTTCAAAAAACAACATTTTTAAAAAGTGACGCACACCGTATAACGCATAACTTTTACTGTATGTATTGAAATTCTTTTTTTTGTTGTTGGATCAAGGACTCCAATATCTAGTGCACTCATATTTTAAATTTTTTTTTTTTATAATCTTCTATTTTTCCACGTGTGCAGAATAAAGAGTTTTGTTTTCAATGAAAACATATATTTAATAAAACTTAAAACAAATAGATAATATAATCAAAACATATTAAAATTATATTCGTTGGATAGCTCGTTTTGAGGGAAACCTGATACCAGTTGGGTTTTTGAGATCTCCTCCATTTTCATTCTCAAATCAAGCTTCGAAGTGCAAAATTCTGAGCAATTTTGGTCCTTGAGGGGATGTGGGTGCAAATAAGTGGGTTCGGTCGAACAACTATTCAGTCGAACAAAAAAATAATGTTCAGTCGAATGGGGGTTTGACCGAACCCATTTAACATACAATAAAAAAATAGATTTGAAAGGGGTTCGGTCAAACATTCTAAACATGTTTGGTCGAACCACATCTATTAAAAATTAATTTTTAATATTAATATAAATATAAATGATATTCGTTTTAAATTATGACTTGAGAGAGAGATATGGAGAGAGTGGGAGAGAAAGGGAGAGTGGGGGTAGGAGGGAGATACTTGAGAGAGAGAGAGGGGGAGGGAGAGAGATAAAGGGTAG
>VDFB02047922.1:342275-384350 GCA_007258455.2 Sequoia sempervirens
TCAAGCTATTAACACGCTAGGTGCCATAATAAAGTCTTCTTAGATGCAACAATTTTCAAAACAAAGATGAACGATTACAAGCACAAAGTCTTGCAGATCATCCAACAAGAGTGTCAATAGCACGAACGATTACAAGCACAAAGTCTTGTAGATCCTTCGACAAAGTATCCAAGAGAATGAATAATTATAAGCGCAAAGTCTTATAGATTATCCAATGAGAACATGCAAGAGTATAAATGATTATAAGCACAAAGTCTTATAGATCACTCAACCAATGATAAACAAAATAACAAATGCAATCTAAATAATAGATGTAACACAAAGTTTACATCAACCACTTAGAGTCTTTCAGATTCCTCGAACTAATCACTACCAAATCAAATCAACTTACAAAAGTATTGAATCCAATGCAAAGTCTGGCTAGCAATCCTTTTCTTTATTGATTGAATCTCATTAACAAAGTATGAACGCAAAGTTTCACAAGTTTGCTTACAAAAGGCAGCACTTTAAGGTAAAAGGCTAAAAAGATCATTTTTTTACAATGAAAATCCTCACATTATATATAGAAAGAGGGATGAGCAAAAAGAAGGAAAGAGATTGAGAAAATGTGGAGAGTTAGGTGAGCCATTTCGAGATCTCACCTAACTTTGACCAAAGTCAAAGTGTAATTTGTTTTCAAAATATTACATCTTTGGACTTGGTGTAATTACAATTTACAATAAGACATTCGAAAATGTCGAGAAATATTTACAAGATGCATAATGGGATGCACCAGAAATGTCTAACACTAGAGAACAAGAAGCTTCTTCATGTTTCTTTGCTTGGGCGCGGAGTCTTCATACTTCTTCCTGGTCTCCTGCATGAACTTTTTATTTGGATGAACCAAGATCAAAGGACATCACCTTCGGGATCACTTGACGAGATCTGGAGAGAAACTGCAAGGATGGTGAATCAACAGGCGTTAGCAGAAAAAGTAGCATTGGGAAGTGTGGAGCGGATGACAAGGCACACAAAACGATGCGGGAGCGAAGAAATGGGGTTCGGAATGGAAACAGAGCAATTTTGAAGAAACTAGGTTAAAAACTGCCAAAAATGTAAAGGTGCTAAAATTCAGCACCATTGCACAAAAAATGACTAAGTCTGGAAGAAAAGTGTAAAGGTGCTAAAATTTAGCTCCATTGCACAAAAAATGACTAAGTCAGGAAAAAGATTGTGAAAAGTGTAAGGGCGCTAAAATTCAGCGCCCTTACATTTTTGGAGATTTCAGTCTTTGATGCAGGGGCGCTAAATTTTAGCGCCCTTGCACTTTTCAAAGTTAGAATTTATTTCAACATGTCAGGGCTCTAAATTTTAGCGCTTATGCATCTGAGACGTGATTTTGGAAAACGGATGTAATGGTGAATGAAAATGGCGCTCGGGGTTTGCAAAGTGTTTGTCTGCATAGAGTTGCAATCGAAATTGGAGAATAAAGAGAAAGCAAGGGTAACAACTTACAAAGATGAAACACGAAAAACGCTGGAGAGGGATGTCGAAAAACTCAAAAAACGTATTTGCAGTTTGAAGAAAACTCGCCCAGCATGAAGAGAGGAAGAACTAAAATCATAAACAATGAAAATGGGAACTAAAACACTTTTAAGTGAAAGAGAAAATTGAAAACCTAACTAAAGTCGAGCAATAAATTTAGGCACGAAAAGTGGCACGATTGACGAAAGATGCGAAAATCATGAAGAAACGTTGCAGGGCCAAAAAAGTTTAAGTGTCAGGAAAAAGTGTAATGGCGCTAAAATTTAGAGCTATTACATTTTGGAAAAAATTCACTTTCATGCAGGGGCGCTAAATTTTAGCGCCCTTGCACTTTTCAGACTTAGCCAAATTTTGGCTTTCAGAGTAGGAGCGCACTTTTTCAGAGCCACTGCATTTTTTGCAATTCGCTAAGTACGAACAGTGAGACTTCGCGAAGGAGCTCGTTTCGAAGGTCTTCGCGAGGTGAACGTGGGGGAATGCTCGAATTGACTATTTGAGACTTTGGAACGCATTTCGAGGTGGCTTGAAAATCACTTCGTTATGCGTACTTGAACTTCACGAATCCTAGGAAACAGACAAGTTTCGTAGGGGGGTTATCCGTGGAACGAGCGCTGCTAGATTCCGTGATAACAGATAACGACAACAACAAGTTTCAAAAAACTTGTTTATCTTCACATAATATGGCTTTAACCTTTGAAACATTGTTTGCCCAATTTTTATATGAGGATATACATTACAAAATTTCATATACATCTCAAATTGTGTTATGTTTAGCCAATGTTTGATATGATTTTCATAAATACTAGGTCCAATCCTGTGTCTCATAACATCTCTAGTATTTGATGATGGACGAATCTGATCATGCCAAAAACCTAAGACCAAGTTCCTAACAACATCTTCAATCTTGTCAGAACGGGGAGCTCTACACATAATTGCCCAATTGCCTTCTAAACTCTCATCCAAAAACTTTCTTTTTTTCTCATATTTTATCAATGTGGTTCTACTATAACCAATTTCAGTTGAAAGTGCAGACATTTTTCTTTTTCTTGCTATATCTTGATGTACAATAGATGTCAATATCACCCTTCTTGTAGTGACCTTATCCACTGATCGAGATCCTTTCCCAATGTAATCTAAACCCTTTTTAACATTGTGAACAATATCCTTTTGTAATCACATGTGTTTCTTCTTATTTGATGCTGAATGAACACCCAACAATTGTAATGACTCTTTGATCTCATCATGAAGAAGTAAACGTGATAACAATTGGGTTTTTTCAAGTGTATCAAGATGATTGAAATGATGATTGATCATTCCATTTATAGATTTAGTCATTGACCTCTTTCTCTTATTATAAGGTTGTTTGGCATAATATTTCAGTTTCTCCATATCCATTTCAAGTAAATGATTTAAATTTCTATGAGAAATTTGTTTCCCCACCTTCTCAGCTAGTTTTATATGCTCATCCATACCAGTAGGAGGAAGTGATCCCAACCCCTCTCCAACATGCATTGTTTGAACTTGTGCCTCCTCCCTATCTTCAAGGACCATGCATTCTGATGGATTCATTTGATCCGTTAATGTCTAGATTTTGGCTCGACTTGAGCATGAAAACTTCCTGCTTGTTGAGCTCCTCTTCCTACACATGTGTCACAAAATATTTTGCAAACAAAAGTGAGAGATATGGTGTTAAATATATGAAGTTCATGCTGTAAGCAAACAAACCGGGATAAAACATGATGAGCTATAAGTGAGAGAAGTTTGTGCTAGTTTTTATATGCTCATCCATACCAGGAGAAGGAAGTGATCTTGACCCCTCTCCAACAAGCATTGTTTAAACTTGGGTCTCCTCCCTAGCTTCAAGGTCCATGTGTTCTTCAACGGATTCGTTTGATCTAATATCTAGATTTGGCTCTAATTCAGCCTTGAGGGAATCCCTAGAGCATAAAACATAAAAAATAATTTGAGACCAAAAGACACAAAAACACAAATATTGAAACAAAAGAATTACTTTAAGAATTGGAGTCAAGGATCATATAAACATTGCAACTTGCATGACCAAGATAATTTGAGGGACATTTAAAAGTATTTATAGTCATTCAAGTGCAATGATTTTGTTGTGGAAACCTTCAAAGTAAAAGTCCTAAACACACACTTGAGAGTGAGAGAGAGAAGAAACAAGCATGTACCTTGTTTCTTTCTATGATAATTTTCCAAGTTTTGGTCATGCCTCTTTTGTTCTTCTTCTTTTGACAATTTTTGTTGAGACACATTTTTTCTTTTTCTTTGTTGTCTCATTTTCTTCTTGAACTTAAAGATGACTCTAAACAAGTCCTCTACCAACTTAGTTAAATTATCCTCCAAATTTTTCCTTGATTGATAAAAATGAAAAGTTGTCGAGCTCCAATATTTGCCTCCTTGATAAATGTGCAAAAAATTCTTCTCCAAAACTACTTCCAAGTGAATCAAAATTAACTAAGTGTACATGAAATAACTAGATCCTAGTTTAAATGAATCAAGTAGTAAAACAAACAAGTTATTTCATTGTGGAGTTTTTGAACATATTTAATTCATAGGTATGCACAACATATCTAGTAATTTTAGAATTTTGTTAAAAGTGTCAAAATGTATATTAGAGGTATAATTTGAATTGAATTTCAGTTACTTGTCAAAATGTATAATAGAGGTATAATTTGAATTAAATTTTCTTAATTATATTTGAATTGAATTTCAAGTTACTTGTCAAAAACGTATAATAGCTCAATATAATTTGAATTGAATTTTCTTAAAATTATATTTGAATTGAATTTCAAGTTGCTTGTTGACCAAAAAGATTATATCTTGTTCTCAACTCAATGGTTCATGTTGCTTAAGTCATTTAAAAAAAAAAAATTATTGTGATCAACATGAATGAACTTAATTATAAAGTGGCATTGATTTCCCTAAAATTGTACTAGAGATCAAATGTACATTGAATATAAGGAAATGTAAGTTGTAAGAGATCATTAAATAATAAAACATGTATGTATATTGAATATTTAAAGCTAATGCATACATATATTATGTGTAAACATGTTTAAACCATAAGCAAACACATGTACATACATGTAAAGGGATTCAATACATATAAACATAACACATATTATAAGCAAAGAGGTAAATGTATGTATATATCATATAAGAAAATATATGTACATATCATAAAAGAAAAATGTAAATTAAAGATCATCAAATGTCGAATACTAAAGATCAACAAATAAGCAAATGTATGTATATCATATAAGCAAATATAAGTTAGAGATCATCAAATATCAAATACTATTAAAGATCATCATATAATCAAATACATGTGGTCAAGATCATAAATCTAGAGTGCATGGCCTAATATGAATGTCTACTCCTAGATGAATGGCCATCTAAATGAGAACGGTCCTGCTCTGATGGATGTGCTGAGCCCTGCAAATAAAATTGTGTACAAGATGTGTTAAATACATATAATTTATATTAAATAAATTTTATGAAAGTTATTTTTAAATGAACTTGTATTTTTAAATATCAGTCTAGATCTATGCATACATAAATATATTGCATGTACATATACACGTGTGATTATATAAAAATGTAAAACTCACATGTCCACTTATAGCAGATTCATCCACAGAGTCACATCGATCATGCACATGATTTGGACCAAGGCTAGGAGTGATATGAGGTATGTCCACCTGTAACAATATATATACACATATATATCAACTTACATGAATATCTAGTTAAATAATAATAATAATAATAATGAAAAAAGAATTGAAACATGCACATGCACACATACATGCACATCATCTAATATCGGATGACCTAAGTCCTCTGAAATAGTCGCCTCCACCATATCCACCAAACGATCAAGTGACGAATCAACATCTGCATCCATCTTATCTATCCCATGTCATGCCATAAATGATGAATGTAGAGGACTATGAAGGTGAGATGGCATCGGTGATGATGAACCAGAACCAATCAACATATCAGTAAAACCCATAGTCTGTGCAGTTGTCGTATGAACTGTAGGTGGATTCTAATGCGCACTAGTGCTCGGCTGAGAGTGATGGGATCCCTGAACTGAACAACCTCTGCATTTCAAATTCTCTCTAACTTGCTCTATACCCATCCCATTGTCTGATGCAATGTGGGCATATGCTTCTAATAGGTCCTCAGCCAAGCACTGCAGAGTCATGCATGACATATCTCCTGTAAGTGCATCAAGCTATGTAGGAGTAGGGATGTCGGCCACTGTAAAAGGATCCATGGTGGTCCACTGTGCTGAAAATGGTGTGGATTGGGAATGTCTAGACATCAAATACTGACCTACACGATCATCAGATATCCTAGTGGTGGCGCGAATGTCACCTATAGTGTCAATTTCTTCCTTTTGGGAAGCAACGACAACCTCATCCGCTATGGGGCTAGAGCCGGGTGAGAGCGTGAGACCCATCACCAACCAATACCCAAACACTGGGGTGATTCGGCCAACAAGGGCCTAGCAATCCACTGCCAACACCAAATAGCAGTGGAATGTCCAGTAGTTAACTTTGAGGCCCAAATGGACCTCAGCATACAACTACTGAACAAAATACAATGGAATTTGGTCATTGTTTGGGTATAGACCATGTGCTGTGAGAAATCATGGGTAGATCAATGAGGCCATAGCATGATTGACACATCTAGTGACCTGGTATCCCCTAACCTTACACACATTTTGATAAAATGGAAAACAAGTGGCTTTTATCATTTCTTTGGTGACACTATCATGTATTTGTTTAAGGGGAATGTCACCATGTACTTCTTCCCGCATGCGGGAAAGAATAGAAGTCACTCTATTTGGGGAATATGCACTAGTCCTCTCAAGTTCATCTTTTAGTTTTTCTAGACTATGCAATATTAACATGCATGCTTCACTATATATCCCCGAGTTTGCACCCTGTGCTAATGAATCTCTCAATTTTTTAATCTCATTACTAGTATTTGCAAATGATATGCATTTTCCATGTTTTTTATCTATATATATACAGTACACCTAAAAGAGAAATGAAACTTTGGTAAATAATATATCTAGATAAAGGGAATACAAATCTAAAATAGAACTTGTAATAATTCATCTACTCATCAATATTATTTTCATACCATTAACAATTTAAAAAGAATTGGAAGACAACTATAATCTATAACATAGCATTCTTAAATGGTTCAAATTTTAAATGAAACGATGAAAGAAAGAATAAGAATACAAAGATTAGTATAAAATTATTTGAAAATAATTGGGGATAAAAATATTTAATCTAATAGTTGCTAACATAAATGAACTTCAATTATATAGCCAAGAACATCAAAAAATTATAGATTGGAAAGCAAAATAATCAGACATTTATCATATTTTTATATGTATAAAGTTTAGATACCATCAAACTATTTAAACTTATAGATTGCATAAAGCTATAAATTGAATTTCATTAAAACTAATTTATTAAGAATCAAATCTAATAAAGTTTGACTTCATTGCATACTTGTTATAAATATCTCACTAATCCAACCATACATATTATATATGTTAAAAATATATATTTACCCTTAAATATATATACTTGTTATAAATATATATTGAAAGAAGATGAAGGTCCTTATTTACCCTTAAATGACATTTAAATTGGATATTTTAATGTTCAATATAATGAAATGTTTAAAAAATGAAAGTGACAATAATATTGAAAATAAAAATGTTGAACATGAATGTGAAAATATTGTAAAATTTGATGGAACACCTATTGATAAGAGTAGCATCATAGAAGAAGAAGAAGAAGAAGAAATACATCAACAATTTCTTGACTAATGTGGATATGAACCCTATGACATTGAAATTGCACTCAATAATCGACTTGTTGATAACAATGATTAAATTGATAGCTCACATGAACCAATGAAACTCAATGTGTCTCCAAATTACATAAGAAGAGAGAACCTTTGTGAAGAAGAAAAAGAAATTCAAAAACCATCTTTTTGTAATGAGTTTGTTAAAATTTAAAAACATTCAAGAACCCCAAAATGGTTTGAAATTGATGAGCATAATAGAAATTATTGAAGGCAAGAGGTCATCACAAACCATTCAGTTGTGGGCTTCAAAAAATTTCAATGAATGGTTTTCCAATAAGACATTAACCAAAAAATTCCAAATTTTTATACAATTACTAAAGATGTACAAAATGAGACCTTTACTAAATAAATTTCAAAGATTCATGTAAACAAAAAGTTTGATCGAAATAATATTGTTGTTAAAGTTTTTTTTAATGCATTCAATTCTATTGTAAATAATAGTAAGGAAAAAGATAAAAGAGTTGCTCATAGAGTAATAACATCATTAGTAAGAAATTAAAAAATTAAAAAGGCTCAATTATTAAGGTAAACTTGTCTTGAATTAAGCCTAAATCGTAAAACATTATCAAAAGTACTATCAATAAGATCATGATTAGAAAGTCCTATTGAAAATCATACTTGGGCTTTTAGCAGTAGGCTTCCATGAGTCGATAAGAAGCTAATTAATAGCACAAAGGATGAAATTCAACAATTTTGGCACTCTAACTCTAGATTTACATATGAGGTTGGAAACAACATTTTTTATACTCTACCTAGGCCATGATTCTATTATGAGTACAAAGAGTTTATGATAGAAATACATCCATTATTGTTGAGTTAAAAGTAGGTTAAATATTATTTTTCTTAAAAATTCACTTTTATATAAATGTAGGTGTTTTGGAGAACAAAGCTATAGTATGAATAAGTGATTGACATCGATGGCTATAAATTTCAAGGTGGGGACATTCAATATAATTCATAAGGTGTTATAATATTAAATGATTTCATTGTTTAGTTAGTTTTAATCAATGTTGTATGATTTATTAAACATTTTTTTAATATTTAAATGTAGGTGTTTTGGGGAGTAGCAGTGATAGATCTAGCTCATTGAGAAAGGATATAGGTAGAGAGGAGGAGTGACCTTGACAAGGATTGAGACATGGATCACCTCAGGGTGGTAGATATGAGTGGAACATATCCATAGAGAAGGATAGGCTAAGAGGATAGATATAGGAGACAAATACCTTAGGGGCACCTTTTTAGTTGTGTGTATGCTCTACAGAGTGGATTTACTCATGAGTGCTTTGATGTATTTGAAGACACATTTGTATGAGAACATAGATAATATGATATGGGAACTATTAGTTGTGTTGATGATGGGTGTGATATTTTATGTGTATGTTGATGATGTGCATGATATATAGTTATATTTCTTGTATTTGGATGCTCATAGGTATGGATGTTCATGAATCTTATGTGTATGTCTAATGGTGGCATGTGGAAGGATAAATATGGCTATTGAAAACTTTACCATTATCTTGACAACTAATTATGGCTATATGATTATCTTATTGTAATGAACCTAAGTTAATTCAATAGATATTAGTGAAGTTGAATTAGGAAGCATGGATTGTGCTTTATTATACACATTTTATGTTTAAAAATATGGGTCTAATTTTTGTGATATTGAAAGTTAGTTAAATTTCTTCAATAGTATATCCAAGGTATAGGGATATATTAGTGGTAGGAGTAGTGTAGGATAAAAAGGAGAATGTATAAAGAGGGGAAGGTCTAGAAAGGTAATGACATGGTAATGGAAGGAGAAGTTACACTATAGGGTTAGATTTTCATAGGATAAGGAGGAATGGTATGAAGAACATATTTGTATAGGATAGTGCTAGTAGTAACAATGGTGTGAACATATATAAAAGGATGGGAGAGAAGAAAAATACTAATGGAGAGAAAGGTGGTAGGACATGGGTGGTGGATCCCATGGAAGTGGTAACTATAGTATGATAGGAGGAATAATTATAAGAGGATGAAGGGTAGATGGATGCATAGAGGGTACAACATTATTAAAATCCATTAGAGTGGTAATATTATGAATAGTATTAATTCCCTAAGGATAGCCACCTAATACATTATATAAATTACTAGCCAATGAGTGAGGATATTTAGGGTGGAGAGGTGCATCAATATGTAATTATCAATTTAGGAAAATATCTTGTTTAGCAACATATGTATCTAAATCATAGTCTTGATCATTATTTTTCATCTTCTTTAATGTGGCTCTTTATATGGTTGTCATTATCTATTATATCAAAAAATGATTCAATCGTCATTTTATTTGCTAGCCATATTAGAGTTAAGATGAAAACTCCATAAAACAAGATTTTAAAGGATATTAATTTAACTAGATAAAAGATCAAGGAAAACACTCTCAAACATGCAATATACCCCAATTTCTTAGACAATGCATATTCCCTAATAATGTGTGCAACTAAAAACTAATAATATGTAATGAATGGATGTAGGTGATAATAATTAAATAATCCTAATTGAACTAGGGTTGTCCCTTTTATATATTTAAGTTGTAAGAGCATTGTATGAAATTGTAAGATGGGAATTACTTATAAAATGTTATATGACACAAGAGAGAATAAAAAAGGGGAGTTACACTAGAATATTGATTAGAATTATGAAAATCATCAAGATCATCTTAAATAATGGGTTTGAATATGTCAAAAATGGAGTGTCGGTTATGGGGAGGAGGATTTGAATTTTTTTGACAAGATGTAAAGCATTTGATAAATACATCCTATAAACCAAGTCAAGGAATATGGTGTTGGAATTTGTGCCAAATTTGGTGCCATTTTTAGGTCATTATTTTGGCTCATGGCTTTGGTAAACCACACTTGGTTTATGGTTTAAATTTTTCCTATTTATGGGTGCTTGAGATGGAGAAAGCATAATGATTTTATAGGTGTCATCATGCTACTAGAAATTACTCCATATGAATCACATGTTGATGATACTACTATAAGGGTATGCACATGAATATTTTATTGTAAACGATATTATTATCAAATAATATAATTGGTTCATGTTTTTGGTTGTGGGATTTTTCTTCCAAGAGGATTTTCCCGTGTACATAATTATGTTATAAATTTATAATTTATACATTTTTCTTGTAACTAAAATTGAATCTATTTTGCATATTTATCTCTTGATAGGTTAATATGGGAAGTGTTTCCACACCTCAAATTCCTTTTAAAATACTATCCAAGTCTTAATCAGTTTGCATCCTCTATCTTATTGTGCAATACCTAACTACCACCAAAAATGTGTAGAGATGGACATTTTTAATGTTACAAATGATGCAATTTGTGGTTCTATTTGAACTTCATAACTTTATATTGTTTGTTTCCATATGCTATTAAGTTCTTATATATGTTTCACTTGGTCTTTTTATTTAGGAGCAAGCTATCCATAGCTTTGATTGCTGAAATAGGAAGGCATATTTCATTTACACATAGAACATAAAAATATATGAAAAATGGGGAAGCAAATCCAATTTGAATTCAACAAATTTGAAAAAAATTGCATCTAGGGTTTCGAAATTTAACATATAAATGCATTTTGAACTCTAAAAAATTCAAATTACAAATACCTGGTGCTCGTTATGCAAGTCGGTTGATGAAGTTTGGAGAGACCAAGTTGAAGTTGTGTTCACCGGAAAGAAGAAATCAGTTCACTCGCCGTCATGGTCTCGGTTCGCCGCACGCAAGGAAAGCAACTGGTAATTATAGAAAGTGAAAATGATAGTCGGAATGAGAGTTTTTGTTTTTTTGTCATATGTAAGGGGGTTGTTCGACCGAACCCATTTAATTATGATTTTTTTTATTTAGGGTTTGTGGGTTCAGTCAAATCCATAATGAGGTTCAATTGAACCATTGGGTTCGACCGAACCCCTTGAGTTTGGGGAAAAGGAAAAAAACAAAATTTCCTTCCTCATATAAATTGTAAACCACTATTCTGAAGTCACCCCATAACAATTATAAATTTGGAAAATTCATGTAAAAAGGCCATAAGATAGACAACAATCTAGGTGGTGATGTTAGAGACTGTTTAAAACCAAAATGATTCTTAAACATACTATTTGGTCTCAAACTCAAAAATAAACTATCTTTAATATCCAAGTCACTAACAAAATGTGAACATCAAAATATTTTTGAACACATGCACACTAAAAATTGTACCTAGCACCCAATATGCCATGTTAGATAACCTCACTCATAGACCTAGGAAGTCAAAAGCATGCATTATAATTAAAGAAACAAGATTTTCAATAAAAAAATTCCAAAAAATAGAAAAAAACAAGAATCTCACTAAGGTGAAGATTGCCATGCATGTCCCATTTGGAAGTTTAAATGATACTCAAGCATACCCGAGGGTTCATCTCTTACCTTCAAAGTACATCCAATGTTGTTTCATGATCAAAATTATAGATTTTCTATAGTTTTTTGGTCTTGGTTTTATATGATGCCTCAATAACAACTAGGTGCAAATATATAAGATGGTTTTGTGTTTCTCAAAGTCTTGAAATGTAGGTATTCCATTATTTCTAATCATATATGCTTGCAACCAAGTTCCAACAATAACAACTAATCCTATAGGATATGTGAACCCATCATTTTCCATAGCTTGTGTTAGCTTTTTTTTCTCTATACACATTATGTTGACAAATATTGTGATCTATCTTCATTCCCATGTGGTGCAACAATTCCTTAAACATACCCTAATTGTACAAGGCCTAAAAGATGTTCATAGTCAAATGATCTCTCCATGCCATTGATGAAAGATGAATGAGCTTAAGATAAAGGGGTTGGATATTGTGGAATCCATGTATTTACCCACTCACTTGACTCATAACGATCCCATCCTAGTCACATTTAATACAACTTTGATAAAAACAAGCTAATTTTCATGTCTAAATAGTCCATGTACTTGCACCTGAACTTTGAAATGAATGTATTTTACAATTCATTGATTGTTGATAGTCTAATTTCTCTCTCACTATCCCTTCATCAACCCACCAAAAGAACTTGCACACTTTTGATCAAGTTCCATTCCTTGTGACAATGCATAGTTACACCACTTAATAGAATCTACATCATTGAATGCAGCACCGCATCTAATTTTTAGTTGTTCTTTAACTGAAGTTCTCTTCACACATGCTCCTACATCATACTCTCTATTTCTATACCTAGCTTTAGAAAAACTCTAAATATGAGGTATACCCTTCTCTACATGCATTCTACTCAACCAATACAACAAATGAGAATTATTGAATTGACCAATGCAGTTATCTAACCAAATGAGATATTGAACCATTCTAATATTTTTTCCTAACAAAACTCATAAAATTTTTGAAAACAATATTGCACATACTCTAATGAATGAGATCAATCATCACTCAAGTAAAAATGCTACTCTCTAAATATCTTCTTATTTTTCTTGTTTACTCTTATGAGCATGCATATATGTGATGTGAACAAAAATAGCAATATGAATAGGATTGTAATAATGGGATCAAACTTCATTTTGTGGTTGTAATGTGTAGCTTTTTGCAAATTTGACTACAAAACAATAGTTCCAATCAAGAAAAAATATTTACACACCTTGAACGGTATATCTAACCATCAAGACTTATGGCTATATCTTGCATACTTGTAACAAAAATCTTTCTTAAAATCAAAAAAAATTATCTTGTAATCAACTCGCATCTAGAACCCTCACCTTTACTCTTCAAATTCTATTTTGCTATCTTGTTATCTCTTTTTCTCAACCATTTTTTTTTCAAAATCATTTTTGTTGTACTCATGAATACATGATATAAAATTTGATAACCTACCAGATTATAAACACTTTATTTAAACAATCATTTTGTAAAAAATGTAACCATCATATTTAACACATAAAAATAAATATAATAAGTCAATATAAATGACTTTGGTAGTTGAATTGCACCACTCCATAATATTTTGTTAAAGAGAAAAGTAGAATGAAAATTACATAATAGTTCATAATACATATAGAACTCCACATAGTATTTGCAACAACATATATTACATTTCCAATGGAATGTTCATTTTTCTCACTTTGTTTTTTTCAACTACCTGCGTGCATGGTGGATATTTCCTTGGGGGTACCCCACAATCCCCCTCCCTTATCCCCTCCTGATTGTGCTCATCTTTCCACACATGCCTTCCTGCCTTCCTCGGGGGTCCCTCCCCCATTGGAGAATTTTGTGGAGTTTCCCATGATTTCTATCATTCCAAAGTCCAAGGGATGGAAGGGTGTCTTACTCAACTCTTCCAAAATTCCTTCTGCTGATAAAACTCGCCCTTAACTTGAAATTATGAATTCTATCTTTGGTAATAAAATCTCTCTTGGATTCCACCATCGGTAGAATAGTTTCCTCTATGAAGAGCTTTGTAGTGGGAAAAATTTTCTCATTTTTTTTAACCATTGATATGGTTTGGAGATGGACAATGGCTAAATAGTGCCTGAACGTAGGTAGTGTTGAAGTTTGTGCTATGGCCAAAGAGCTATTTCTCTTTAATTTTACTACTCCTGAAGATTTTCTCTTTGTTTTCTCTTTAGGTCCATTAGTTTATGGGAGGCATAGCCTATCTCTCTATCATTGGAGGCTTGGTTTTGATCTTGTTGTCGATCTTAACAAATTTGGTCATGTTTGGATTCGACTGTCGAGTCTGTTGTTGGAATACTAGGACAAGTTAGTATTTCAATGTATTGTAGATTTGATTTTCCACTTCATCACCTCTAACATCATCACTAGAATGAGGTCCAGGTTAATATTTTCCCACTTTTGTGTTAATATTGATATTAGTAAGACTCTACCCAACTCAGTGACTTTGAGTTCTAATTTTGGGTCATGGAACCAACAAGTATGCTATGAGAATGTTGTTTCTTTCCAGAAATGTTCCAATCCAGGGCACCTCATTTCTTACTACAAGTCCTCTGTGATAAGCCTTAAAAAATCCCTTGAAAAACCCATGATGTGGTCCTTTAGGCACAGATTTAAGGAGGTTGAAAAACCCACCTAGGATTTACCAAACCTCCTAGTTACCTAAGATCTGACTAAAGATATGGAAGAGGGTGAAATACCTAAAATTGTTGTGGATGGAGAATCCTCTAGAGCCCTATTAACAATCGAATCTTAGATGAACAACCAAATCAATGATGAGAATGGGTGGTTAACTCCAAAGAAAATTGAAAAACAAAGAAAGGATGATGTTGGTGTTGAAACTAAACCTGTCAGACCCAACTAGAAACAAACCAAAAATAGAGAAACAAGCAAGGACATAGCTATTGGAAAACAAAGGACATTGGAAGCATCCTCAAAGAAGATGTCAAAATGAAAGTTTTTTCCTAGAATATAAGAGGGCTCAACAACCGTCACATAGTTGGCCCTAAAACACTATGTTTGGGAGTATGACTAACGGATTAGTATGGGCTGACTACACTTGATCCATGAGGATATGAAGCATATTCAAGATACTAAATATCAATCCCAATAAGATCAATCAACAAAACTAAACTATGAATCCATTAAAACTTAACATATTAAACTACAAAAAACTTCAAAAATACCTATTCTAATCCATTGAAACTTATCCAATTGGGGGAGTGGTGTCGCATTGATGTGGAATGGAATCCCTTTCCCAATCTCATGGATAACTGAGCCTGTTCCGATCGATTCTATTGAAGAGAATCATCAAAACTGATGAAATATGTGTGATGAAACATGATTTAAATGGTAAACTAACATGATGCAAGCCATCTTAACATAATTTATCCTAAGATGATTGATATGTGTGAATGCAAAGCTAATCTAAATGGATTTTAAACTAAAAAAATTGAAACCATAATTAACAAATAAGCTAAATGTATGCATCTATGTTATAATGGAAGCCTTTAATGGAAGCTAAGCTAATAGGCAAGTCAATAAAGCTAAAATGATGTAAAATGTGAGTGCAAGTGAGTGTTTTTAACAACATAAGTTTTATGTTAAAATATCGATTTATTTGTCTCCAAATAGTGACCTATTTATAGGAGGACAAATGAGAAATGAAAGGTTGAGATCAAAAAGGTTAATTGATGGTCAATGATGGAGGAAGTTGGAGGCATGGATCATGGATTCTCATCAAGGGATGAGAATCAATGATGAGATTTAATCAAGGGTTCACCTTTGTCCAAACAAACACACTTTTAATTTGCACAAGAAGTCTTGTAAGTTTGTTACAAAAAAGGAATATTCCCCTTTTTCAAATGAGTGAGAAAAGAGAATATTTTTTGGAATATTCTCATGGGTGAGGGAAATAGATATTTATCAAATTAAAACAAAGTTTTAATATGCAAAAGGAGAAGGAATATTCCATGGGAATATTCCTTTTGGAGGAATGTGCAAAGGAGGAATATTCTCTTGAAAGTGGGTGAATTAGATTTATTAGTAATTGATGATTAAAACAATGTTAATTATGCAATTAAGGGGAATTAGATGATATTCATTAAATAAAGTGATCTAATGAAAGGGGGAAAGTGAAATGATATTTAATTAAATAACTTTGGGCTATTTAAATAAATAAGAATACTTAGGGATTTAAATTAAATAACTTGATGTATTTAATTTAATAGGATGAAATGTTAGAACGAAAGGGGGTGAATTAACCCGATTAAATTAATTAGGTTAATAGATGCAAATAACATAATTAATTGAAATAGCTACACTAATTTAATCAATTAAGAAAAAAGAGGATGGTTTTTAGGAGGAAATGATGTTAGTTAGCCAATGTGATCCATCGAGACATTTTTAAGTGTCTACATTTTTCCCGTGTTTGGAGCAATGTACTTGCTGCATTGGTTCAAAGACTAATGTTGATTTTGATGTTGATGATGATGTAAAAACAAATATTGATGGTCTCCTTGAGATGTTGATATCCAAGCTAAAGTTGATTGATCTGATTGATTGATTGATAACATTGTTGAGGATTCACAACAATGCAAGGATTGTGTTGAATAACACGAGGATTGGTAGGGAAAGATATATCCCAATGATGATTGATTTGATAATTTGATCAAGGTTTGATAGCAAGGCTAGGAACAAAGTTTTTTAGATGATTTGATATCGATATGATCGAAAGATGGTTGGTTCCCCCCTCAAGAGATTGATTGGGGAATAAAGTGTTATGATTAGACTCACAATAGGTGAAAATCAAACTTATGCTTGAGATGGTTGAGACTTTAGGTTTCTTTTGAATCAAAGAGCTACAAATTTTTAGATTGTTGAGTTGAAGATAATATCGATGCCTGATGTATAGACAATCATCGGCTATGGGTAGCCTCATGTATATTTTGATATATCACACACAGATTCGATACTTGGCTAGAAATGTTAGTAAAGATAGAAGAATAAGAATAATGGATTTGACCATTGATTTTGAAGATTGATTCGAAAGGTCCAACAAGTCTATGATCCATTGAGACTTTATTAGAGATGGTGATGAGAGATGCATGATGATGATTTGCTCATATCTTGGGATTGGGATTTTTTTGTCATTCCTTATTTTTGATATAACACATAGACACGATGCATCAAGGTATTGATAACCAGGATGGCGTTGTATCTAGTGACATGGAATTTGACTATGCAAATAGATAGGATAGTTCTTTTTCACACCTTGACATACAAAAACCTCATCGAAATGTAGTTCAACAATTCAAAATATATCAGACCAAAGCATACACAATATTCAACAATCTACTCCAAACAACCTCCATACACACAACTAAGAAAGTATGTGCCAAGATTATTTTACAAGAATACCCACAAGCACAACAAATGAAAGATAATGATCGATTCCCTATTCCTTTCTCTCTAAATCATTTTAGATAGACATCATTGAGAGGTCCACGGAATGGTTCAATAAGATAAATTAGAAGAAAATATCAAAGACAAACAATCAGTGTTATCGATATCTCTTGTCAGTTTAATTTAGGTAAGGTGATTTATGATGTTGATGTCCATCACATGAAGGATTCATCTTAGGGAATGTTGATCAGGTGTTGTGATTAGGATAAGGTTTATGATAAGTTATTGATACAAACTTCACTGACTCATTTACCTATGATCTAGACTTTAGATTTTGAAACTTAGGTTTTTGACTTACGACTTGCAATACTTGCTTGCTATTTGTTTTGCCAAAGGTTGAAGGTGATGATCGATTTATTATGGATGAAGTTTTATTGTAGGTGAAAACGAGATGGGATAGGTGGTTTTTGATTTTTGGAATATTTCAATGTTTTTGGTAGTTTGAAAATGTTTTGAGGTTCTTTTTGGTCTGTTTTTGGTCTTTTTGAAAGTTTATATGAATGTTTTGGTTTTTGATTTTTTGAGGCTATTTAGGGTTTTCCCCAAGATATTTTATTATGTTTAGGTCTTTTGAATGTTTTTTGAATGTTTTTGTGTTTTTTTGTTATCAAATGTTTCGGGATTTTCTAAGTTTTTACAAATGTTTAAGACTTTTTTGACATTTGAATGTTTAGGGATTTATGAGATTTTGACCAAGAACCTAACCTAAAAGACCTATCCTAGGGACCTCGGGGGTTGATCAAAGATGAGCCTTTCCTATGTTATACACATAGAGACTACATAGTTCAATTGACTTGACTTATTTGAAGATGAAGATGAACAGTTGATGGATTTCCAATTTGTTATGACAGACTCCTAAAGGACTGACCTAGGGTGTCTCGGGGACACATCAATGATGGCCTTGCCTATGTTCAAGCTTAGAGACAACATAGTTCGACATGGCACTATTTTGGATTTTCGATGTTTTGACCTTTTTAGGGTTTTTGATGTGTTTTGGATGTTTTGGATTTTGACTTTACAATTTTCTGAATGTTTTTGGATTTTACCTGTACAAGATTTTGCAAATGTTTTTGGGTTTTGAGTACATAATATTTTGGATGTTTTTTGGGTTTTGATTGGTTTTATGAATGTTTTTGGGATTTTTTGATGATATTTTGAGGTAAACAATACCTAGATCTCAATTTCGATGTCATGTTATGAGATACAAGACATGGATCAAGAGTTATTTGAAAACAAGAGTGCACTAACTTTCCCCTAGTGTCTAGCAATTCTTCATAATGCAATGGATAACCAAGATAGGTAATGTATATGCAAAGAGTTTGACAGATTTTTATCATGCTAGATATGGGCTATGAGACTTCATGATATAAAATGGTAAAGAGCCTATCAAAAGTTGGCCATGAGTACAGTTGAAGTATACGTCGAATCTTTATCAAGATCAAGATAAATGGGAATATTTGGATAAAGTTGAATTGGATGGATGGAGGGAACATTGGATTTATCGTGACAAGGACGAGATGCTTCTGTCTAAGAAGGATCATATAGATGATTGATTCTACTCATGATTCCTATTTGCTAGGTTTTTATCATAGTAATTTCCCAAAACACCACTGTAGTGGTTTTCACTAGAGGATGATTATTTATTTTACTCTTTTTTTTATATTTTTTTTAATATATATATTTTTTCTTTTTTTTTCTTTTTTTGGATTTTTCTAAAAAAGTTTTACCCTCATGTTGAACCACTTGGTGGCACTGATGTAGAGACCACTGTCATAATGTTAAAATGGTACCCTGCTTGAAGAAGCTGCTTTGCTAAGATACAAGCACTTGAATGCAAATTTGAAGAACTTTGATCTACCTTGCTGGTACTGGAATTAACCTTGCCTATGTGTGTGCATCGTGATATGGTACCTTCAAAATCCTTATGATGAAGGGTAGCGTCCAATGCACGGCCAATGTGAGAATTAGATATCATTAATGGAGTGGATGGTGACATGTTTGAAGGAATATGAGATGGATGGGTCAATAGTTTGGAACCTTTGACTCTCCAAACTTGGAAAGATGAGCAATGATGGGTGGGAATGGAATTTTTCATAGAATTAGGACCAACCACTGGATATAATTCATTCCTTTCTTATGAATCCTGCTTTTGTATATGACGATGCTTTTGATGGATATATTTCCCTTTCTAATTTTTCCCCATAGTTTTTTTGATTGATGGAGTGTTGGAGGGATGATTTTCTTTATTTTGCTTTGGTATCCATTTTTGCTTGACATGTTCCTTTTGCTTTATTGATTCATTTTCTTTGATGATATTCTCCTTGTTTTGATAGGAATATTTGTTTCTACATTGGTCCCAATTTGTGTATGAGATGATGGGTGGATGATGATTTGTGATATGACTACTTGTAGCATTGAGTATTTTCATCATAAGGATCCTTCGTGCCTCATATGTTGATGTTTTTTGTAGATAAGATTTCCCTCAACATTGTGAAGGTATTATCAATACCTAATCCTTTTCCCTGATAATGTATCCTCTGATCCATAGCTATTGAATATGACTTTTCATGAACACATGATATTGCTCTGGGTTCCTATTGTTCCAAAATATGAACTGTTTTCTCTAATTTTATGACATTGTTATCTATTGATGCTACTTCAAAAAATGTTGATGTTGACTCAAAATATATCGATGGTGCACAATCACTGTAAGAATCAAGAATCTCAACCGTTGCTTGCTCTTGTGTAGGAATACCAAGAGTGGGAGACTCTTGTTTTGGATGAAGAGCGTTTATATGTCCATCAAAAAGAAACATCTCAGGGCTGATATCGGGGACATATTTGGATTTTAAAATGGCTTGGAAGATGTCCCTTAGCTCTTGATGAAACTCTAGGGATATGGGTTCTTGATCCTAACTTGATTTGGAGTAACTTTCATTATCCTCAAGAGCCTCCTCTTGACATGATCCTTGGGTGGATGATATATCACTGGTAAAAGACTCTTCGCAACAGTCGATAGGTATGGGTAAAATAAGGGATATTTCTTACTCTTTTGGAACTTCTTCAACATGCCCAATCATGAAGTCATATGTGGGAGAGATATCACAATCTGATATCCACTTGATGTCATTACAGTATAAAATATTCCTAGACACTGTTGATGGGTTTGGACTTTGTTTTAAAATAGTATCTTGATGCATATCTAATTCCTCATGTTGTGACAAATAAATATGTTCCACCATGCTATGACATTTATGGTTTATGTTTTTTGAGGTTGATGCCTTTCCTGAATCTTTTTCTTTTGTATGATAAGGCATAGGGTTTGTGTAAAATTCAAATTTTCATTCCTATATTTTTCATCAACATGAATGTCTCCTTGTTCAATAAGATCTTCTATTAGATGTTTGAGTCTAAAATAATTTTGTGTTATGACCTTTGTATTGGTGAAATTCACAAAAATGATTGTCTCTATAGCTATGAGGTTTGACTTGTGGCTCTTGATAGTTCGAGAAATCAGGGAGTGTGATAAGGTTAGACTGTATCAACTAATTTTGCACATCCTCCATAGGTTCCCCTAAGGGATTTAATTGCCACTTAAGAGCACTATTTGTTCTTTGTTGTCCACGTTGAGTGTTTGTAGCATTGATCATTGGTTGATTGTTTGGTGGTTGCATGCATAGTTGTTGTGTGTTCATGGTTTGGTTGTTTTCTTTTCTAGGAGCAATTAAGACCACCTTTGCAACAACACCATCACTAGTAACATTTTTGTTCTTGGCCCAATAGCGGGGCTTATCGTTAAAACTAGTTGATGGGCGGTTGTTTTTATACACTTGTGTGTTCCCTTGTGAGATTAAGGCTCTCTCGATGTTAAGGGCCCTAGGGAGAAGCTCGTTGTAAGTGGTAATACACTGCATTTTCAAGTGGAAGGATAGATATGGATCAACATTTGCTATGATAATCCCTACTTGTTCATTGAGAATGGTCCACTTGCTCTTACTAGCTTTTTACCTCTAAATTTGTAAGAAGTTAGCGAAGGATTCTCCTTTGTTCTGCCTAAGTGTGTATAAATCTTCTAAGCTCACATCCACATCAAGATTGAAAGAGAAGTGATTTGTGAATCTATCAATGATTTCTTGGAAGGTTTTGATGCTTAGAGATAACTGTGAAAACCAGTCCATGGTAGGACCTGTTAAACTTCTCAGGAAGAGGGGCATCAAATAGGACTTATTATAGGCGACCTCCATACACATGATGTTAAACTCTTTGATATGGTCCATAGGACTTCCTCTCCCTTTATATTTATCGAATTTGGGGATTTCAAAACTGAGAGGGAATGATACCATTGTGATGTTTCAATTGAATAGATATGGACACATGTTTTTTTGTCTATGGGGTTTCTTCATTTTTCCCATTCGGATATCCAACATTTCTTGTGTTAAAGCCTTAAGTTGTGATGCCATATCATCTTGTGGGATTGGGGGAGGAACATGTGTTGCATATGATGGGATGGTGGATGAAGTTTACGTGGGATTCTGATATGGTGAGGTGTTGTATGGTGTGTATGGTGGTGTAGGATATGGTGATGATGGTGTAGCATATATCTTCCTAACGTGTTCAGGTTGACGACGTTTTTGTTGAGGGTTATAGTATAAACCTTGTTGTTTTTGTTGTGCAAGCAATTATTGTTGTTGGGCATATTGTTGAGCTTGTTGTTGTTTCTAAGCTACTAGGGCTACTTGTTGTGCTGCTAAGGCTGCTTGATATTGTTGTTTTTGTTGTGCTTCTAGGGTTGCTTATTTTTGTGCTTGTTATTATTGTGATGCACTAAGGTTGCTTGTTGTTGTTTCTGCTATTGTTCTTGTGTTGCTAAGGTTACTTTTTGTTGCTACTATTGTTGTGCGACTAAGGCTACTTGTTGTACTTGTTGTGCCTGTGCTACTAAGGCTTCTTGTTGTTGTTAGACTGCTTGTCGGTAATCCTATTGTGCTTTTTGTAAAGCTAAGGCATGTGCTTGCAATGTAGGATCAATCAATAGTTGGGACATCTGCGATGGGTTTTGGGTGTTGATGTTTTGTGTGGGTTGCAAATTGTTAATGAGAGGTTGGGGGTTCACTTGGTTTAACATCCCTTGCAAGATAGTGGATTGGGATGGCGGAATGTAAGATTGAGGTTCCATTTGTTTTTGCATGATGTTGGGGACCAAGAGTAAAGATGATGTTGGTGCCATTTGGTATTGTGATGGTAATGACACATTAAGACCTTGTAATTGATTGAAAGGGTTCCCTTGACTGAAGGGTAGGGGGTTCCCTTGTATTTGAGGTGGGATCAAGGTATTACCTTGGTTGATGGGATTCGTAACCAAGGTGTTGTTATGATTTGGGTCGATGATAGATGGGTTTGATGTGGATGGTGGATTAACTAGGATAGCTTGGGTAACTACTTGTTTCGATGTGTCAATGAGGTTGTTAGAACCACTTGTCATGGGTTGACTTTGCGTGAGTGTTAACTTTCCCTTGTTTTCCTACTTGAGGCACTTGGTCCACATTACCTTGCGTAACGTTAGGCACACCTGGGGTATTTATGGTGATGGATGAAGATGGTTGTGCTCGAAATGTTGAGGTTGTTGTGGCGTCATGGAATGTAAGTGGTTTTCCAAATGTTGGTGTCCAACTTGTGTTTTGGGGAAGGTTGGCAGTTAATGCAATGGTTGTGTTGTGAATACCCACAATTGTGTTTATTCCTAGACATGACGTGAGACCAAGGCTGTTTCCCAGCCTAGTTGCAAGACTAGATGTTAAGGATTGACTTGGCACAATGGATGGAGTTGGTTGAATCATAGATGAACTCGAGCTTGTTAGCTTTCAAAAACGCAGGTTTGAACCACAAAAGGTTGCCAAGCTTTCACAACGTTTAAGGGTAACAGAACAAGGTTTGAAACAATCAAACCTTCTACTCTTTAGGTGTTGCAAGACCAAGGTGGGTGTACCTCTCTGAACAATGCAGACTTTAACTTGCAATCAATCCACTTACAACACTTGTTCATAATGGCATATGGGAGTGAATGGATGAAATTCAATTTGAAAACAGTGACAATATTCTGCTCTAAGTCCTAAATACTCAATTAAAAGTAACATAATGAGTTTATAATGATGAGGTGTAGAGACTAGTGCCTTGTTGGGTATGCAGAGTCAAATGAGATCAAGATAAGCAACACTTTCTAGAGAAGACACAAATTATTTGGCATATGCTTTGTTTACAACTTGTATAAACATGCAACCATGTAACTACTAAGTTCTACTTCAATAATCTAGAATGAGTTTCTCTGATTACTGTGATCAATAAGAGGATTTAATCTTTGCTTGAAAGAACCAATTGATTGATCACAGAAATATAGCAAATGTGTATCGATAAATCAAACATAAACTTGCTATGTTAATTTAAACAACCAGAAAAATCATTCATGGAGACAACTTAGCAGTATTCTTCATTTCAATTCAACAGACAATTGAAATTAGAGAAAATGTAGCAACATCAATTGAATCTCATAAATACCTCCTTTGTGAAAATCATGCAACAATAGCCTCTGGTTTGATAATTTTATTCTACTGTATCTATTTTGCAGTTAATCAAAAATCTTATGTTCAGTCCTTATTAATAACTACAACATGCTTATTTATACACCAGCATGAAAAAAATATCAAAATAAAATATTATGTCAGCCTCCACAAGATTCAGGCTCCAATCAAGCTGGCAGGCAACGGTCTTCAAGTGTATTCATGTCGGCCTCAGCATTCTGAAATTTTGTTTTCACTAGTGAGTAGTCGGCGAGACATCCATATCGTCCTGTCGAAGGTAATTCACTCGCTTATCATTCTGCTTGCATCCCTGTTTTAATCGCATTCGTCGTAGCTACCCGCATGTTATACCGAATTCAAGAAGCACCCTTATGTCTCCACTTTGTTTCGCCATAGCCTTGTGATATCGGGGAGACATTATATCAAAAACCTTATGTTACTCCAAGAGCCCCCTAACTCATCGATGAGTCACCGTGACACAAGATATCTCACACTGACAGCCATCCTCCACTTATCGCCATAGCACCCAACCTTCGGGGGGACCTCCCATAGACATCATTTTGCTATTCTGAAAGTCCCACACCATGCCTCTTTTTTGTTCGCCGAGACAAAGCACTTCCTATGCCGAAAATCATTCCCCACATGCTATCACCAAGACAAATCAGTATCGGGGAGAGGTTATAAAGAATGCCAACACTATATCGAAAATCCCTTGCACACCACACTGTCGTTGTAACATGATAAAATCGGGGAGACCTCACGGAGACAACACCAAGCCACACCAAAGCATCTTGTAGTCATCCTTGTTCACCAAGACCAAGCCAAACCTTCGCTGAAAGCAAATTAAAAGATACCATCGACAAGACACAATAGATTCGGTATGATATATATCTATGCCTCAAGCCTTTGCCGATAGAACCCATACCCAATTGCCGAAACAAAACCAAGGTCTCGCCGACAACCACTTGTAAATAAAATCCAGTTGCTATGACAAATAATAAGTCTTGCTGATAGGCAACTCAGACTTATACAAGCAAAAAATGCACAATGGGTTGGGGAAACAATGGTGTACTCATGTTGATATGAACCAAAATGTGGAAAACACATAGATAGATGATTTAGGGGTCAGATATAAGCTAAAATATGAGAAAACAAATTATGAAATGAAGGAAACATGCACAAGGAAATACTCATATGGAGACTTAGGGGACATGAAAATATGCAAAAATCATCTAATTTTAACAGTTCCAACAGTGGCTCCGTCTGGGGATGAATGATAGTCAGATCATTGCAAGGATCCAAATCTTTGGGAGAGCAGGCCAAACAGAGAAAGAACCAATGAGCAGCAATGGAATGAATGGTAATGGAAATGAGAGCAAAGTGAAAGTGAATGCAAAGTGAATGCAAAGTGAAGGTGAATGGAAAATGGGAATGAAATGGAAGTGGATGAAAACCTAAAACTATTGTGCATGGAAAATAACTTTAAAGAGGATACACAAGAGTTGTCCATGCACTGACAACCCTCAACCCTCTGTGTAGCTCAAGAGAAAAAAAGTTTCAAGAATTTCCCATGAACAAGCAATTCTTGATCTTCACCAACCATGTTCTATAGATAATATGAGTCCTCACCCTTTTTTCCAATGACAACAAAAGGTCCCAGCCAAAGAGCTTCAAATTTACCATGCTTGCCTTTCTCCTGACACCTTGCATTCCACATCAACACCAAATCATTTTCTTAAAATTTTCTATTATTTTCCTTCTTGTCAAATAGATATTTCATCTGTGCTTGTAACTTCATGTTTTGATTTTGGGCCTCCCTCCTTACTTCATCAAGTTCAACAAGTTGCTCCATTCTGTCTTCCATGGGTTCAAGAACTTCCAAATCTTATTGCAAGACAAACTTGTAGACTGGTAACAAATTCTATAGGGGCATCCTAGCCTATGCTCCATACACTAATTCAAATGGGGATTTTCCAATTGCCTTCTTGACAGTGATCCTATCAGCCCACACAACTAGTTTTAACTTTGAATCCCAAGCCTTCTTGTTATGTCCCAGCATTCTCTTTATAATTTTCAAGAGACTCTTATTGTTGGACTCTGCTTGACCATTGGCTTGTGGATGATAAGGGGCTATATAAGAAATAGTAATGCCATACTTATCACAAAAAATTTTGAATTCATCTGACCTGAAGCACATCCCATTGTCTGTGATTATCCTCAATGGTGTACCAAATCTAGTGACAATGTTATCCATCAAGAAATTTGTTACAACTTTACTTGTAGCCTGCTTGGTTGGGATTGCCTCCACCCATTTTGTAAAATAATCAGTAGCAACTAGTATCCATCTATGTCCTCCACTTGACTTCTCCTGTATCTCTCCAATGAAATTAATTCCCCATTGATGAAAAGGGGCATCAGCCTGCAAAGGTCGGGGTGGCAAAGCACCCTGATACTTCAATCTTCCATAATTTTTTTGGCAAGCTTCACATTTTCTCACATGTGTGAAAGAATCATTAAAAACCCTTGGCCAAAAATATCCAGCCCTGAGAATTTTGTGTGCAGTTGTCTTTGCTAAATAATGACCTCCACAAACTCCTTCATGCATTTCCTTCAAAACATGCTTAGCTTGTGACTCATCCAAACATAACAAGAATATGCCATCCCTGTTTTTCCAAAACATATCTCCATCCATGAAAACATATTTGGATGCCTGCAACTTCAAAGTTCTCCTTTAGCTGTCACTTAATCCATCTGGACATTTCATATATTTAAGATAATGTATAACATGAGTATACCATGGAGTATGTTCAATGCTTGCAACTGCAGCCCCTTCTTCAATATTGCAGATCTGATTTGCCTCAATATTAGTTTCTGCCATCAGCTGAGCCAAGCCTTGGCCTCTTACCAACTTAGTAATCTGTATCTCCATGTCAAATTCTTGAATCTTGTTGATCCATTTGCATCTTTTCCTGTAACTTCAGATTGTGTTAAAATGTCTTTGACAACAGCATGAGGGAAAAAAGAAACTATTTTTGCTCCCACCAGATATGGCTTGAATGCTTTTACAACCTTTACCAATGCAAATGCTTGTTTCTCCATTATGTCATATTTTAATTTAGACCCTTGTAATGATTTACTAAAGAAAGATACAGGTTGTTCATAACCATCATTATTCTTTTGTAACATGATAGCAGCAATAGTATGCATTGAGGCAAATGAAAAAATATGAAAAGGCTTTATAAAATCTGGGGATTTAAGAACAAGAGCATCTTTGATAGCGCTTTTGATAGATATAAAAGCATCCAAAGCTTTAGCAGTCCAATCCATTTTCTGTCCTTTCTTTAACATTTTTGATATGGGCTTGATGATCTCAGCAAAATTAGAAACAAATCTTCTAACAAAATTAATTTGTTCAAAGAAAGATTGTATAGCCTTGACAGTTTTGGGAATAGGAACCCTATCAATAGAGTCAACTCTCTTAGAGTCTATTCTAATTCCCTCCTTTGAAACAATATGCCCCAAGAGCTTACCTTCTGTGATTGCAAAATGACACTTCTTTGGATTTAAACTAATACCATATTCAAGAGCTTTCATTAATACCTTTTCAAGGTGTTGCACATGATCTTCAGCCTTCTTCGAGTAAGCAGTCAAGTCATCTTGATACACCACCATGATAATGTTAATCAAATCAGCAAATGCAACATACATGGCTCTTTGGAAAGTCGCTTCAGCATTAGTGAGACCGAATGGCATTCTTATGTATACGTATGTTCCCCAAGGAGTAGTGAATGTTGTCTTGTATTGCTCAAATTCCTTGACTTTGACCTTATTGTATCCAGAAAACCCATCCATCATAGATAACAGCTCACAGCTTGTCACCTTATGCAATATTGCTTCCATGTTGGGGAGAGGATAATTATCCTTGAGAGATGCAATGTTCAGATTTCTAAAGTCCACACATAATCTGATATCACCATTCTTCTTTCTTATAGAAACCAAATTAGAAACCCACGTTGAATGTCTGATTGGTTTTATAATTCCTCCATCTCTGAGTTTTGTCAATTCCTCTTGCATCTTAGGCTCCAGTGTTGGATTTATAGGTCTTTGCTTCTGCCTAAAAGGCTTGGCATCTGGTTTTAGCGGTATTTCATGCTGAAATAAATCTTCCCTGTATGCTTTTAGATCTTCATATGACCAAGAAAAAACATGTTTGTACTTTCTCAGCAAGTCTATCAACATTCTTCTAATTGCAGGGCTGATCTTTCCAATGTATACCTTTCTTGGTGCTATGTCAGTCCCCAAGTTAATCTCTTCAACATCTTCCTTTCTAACTGGTGTTTGCTTCATTAGAGATCTATCATTTCCATCATACACCCTTTCTAATGCCACTAGACCCTTGGGCAATTTATTTGTTTTAAGCTGTAAGATCTCTTTGCCAAGCATAGTTTGTTTGCCATCTACTTCCTCAACAAAAGCATTGAAATCAATTTCCTGAGCTTCATATTGATCAATACAATTGAGGAATTTCAAAAGATCAGTATCATCATTGAAGACCTGCCAACTATAAACATTATCAGGAACAGAAGGCCTTGTCTTGAAGTCAATCTGTGATACCCCAGCCAATATAATATCATCTCTTTTGAGTGCCACATTTGCTAAGAAATCAGCCATTATATTTTTTGACCTGTCAATCCACTCAATTGAGAAGGCATCAAACAATTCAATTGTGTCCCAGACAGCATTCCTATATTGCTTTAATCTTTTGTGCTTTGCTGTGTACTTGGATTTAATTTGTGAAACAACCAACTTAGAATCACCAAAGACAGTTAGCAACTTAATCTTGTGTTTCACAGCTATGTTCAAACCTGTCAGTAAAGCTTCATATTCTGCCACATTGTTTGTACATTTGAATGCCAACAAGAAATAATATTTAAAAGTAGTACCTTTAGGGGAAACAAAAACAATCCCAACACCATTTCCTTCTTGACTGCATGCTCCATCAAAATACATCTTCCAGACTTCATTGCAGTTTTGAACCACATGTTTTTCAATTGGATCACTATTAGTCAATTTTGGTTGAGCTGGTTCAACCTTAAAACTTCCAAGATCAACATCACATAAACAATTAATCCGATCTTGAGGTACATAGTCAACAAGCTGATGCATTCTTGGTTTTCTATACAATTTGACATCCTGTCCATCCACTGGAATAGTAGCATAAGATAAATCAAATTGAACATTTCCACCAACAACAGCCATCCATTGTCTTGACAGAAGCATCCCAAATTGAGGAGGAGTATCAATGACTGTTATGTCTATATTATAAGCTACTTGTGGATAAGTAGCTAGTTTGACTTCAACTCCTCTCATAATGCCTACCACACGTACAGGTCTGTTATCCATTGCATAACACTTCCCTTCACATGTATCAACCCACATGCCAAGCTATTTCATTACTCCTACTAGCATAATGTTTATAGCAGCACCAGAATCTATCATACAATTCCTCAGTAACTTATTATTTATTAGAAATGTGGTAAAGAAGGGATCCAATTGTGGGGAGGTTGTTAAAACATCACCTAGACAGACCTCTGAATTATTTATCTTTTCTTGCCTATTAACTTCTTCAGAATTCATATGTTTTTCATTCCCATTTGTAATCAATTGAACAACACTATCTATGTACTCCTTAATTTTCATCAATTCAAGTAGTGGAACATACATTTTTACCTGGGATAACGCCTGGGTGAAATCAAAAGAGGAGCCTTCCGTCTTGACAGTCTTCCTCAGTTCTAGCACTTCTCCTTTGCTTTCCTCTTTTTCTTTTTTACTAGGTTGATCAGACTTTTGCATTTCCTTGTGTAATTTTGCAACTTTCTGCTCTTGGTCAGACTTCTTTTCAATTTTATCATGCTGCTTGTTCTCTGGCTTTTTTACAATTTCTTGTGTTGTCTTTTGATCTTTTACAAAAATTCCCCTAGGAACTCCATCTAGCTCATTCACTTTTCTGTTTCTCAACCAATATTTACTCCTGGCGTCCTCAACTACTACAACAGTTATTTTCTCCATTTCATCTTTAGTGAGTCTCCTTACATTGCACTGAATAGTCATTTCAGCAAGATGTGGCTCTGTGTAGTCTTCATCAGAGTCACAAAAGATCTGTTGTTCAGCCATATGGACATTGTACTTCTAATTGGAAACGTCATACTCATAGCCCTCATCCTCTAAAGATGAATATCCTTCCTCAGCATGGTAAAAGGTATCTAAAGCCAAATAGATCTTGTGATCTTCTCCATTATCCTCCATTAGCATTCCCTCTTCTTGCATCTTCTAAGCTACAACACAATAGTCTGGAGAATGTGGCTAATTACAAACTTCACAAAAGTAATTATTACTCACCATGGAAGTCCCTTTTTTGCTCAATGGATCTGGAGTTTCTTTATTTCTGGGCCTAGTTGCCATAAGTTTCCCATCTTTCCAGTCTGTATTGTAAGGCATATCATGCAGCCTCGGCCTTTCATTTCTATTTTCATTTCTGTATGTATTCTCTTGTCTGTACTGATAATTATTTTGCTGAGGAGGCCTTGAGTTGTCTCTTTTATTAGTTACACCAGCAGCCTTCCTGTTATTTTCAATTGTCAATGCAACTTTTTGTGCTTCAACCAAGTCTCTTGGAAATCTATTTCTCAGTTTGTACCCTGTTTTGGGATCAAATGCACTTAAATAAATACTCAATGCAGTAGAGTCTGACAACCTTGATCTAGGAGGGACTTTAGTATGCAACTTGTTGAATTTGCGGTTGAAATCATAAATTGAATCATTTTGATTTTTCTGAATCCTCACCAATTCATGAAGAGTTGCATCTGGAGCATTTTGATTCTCATATTGTTCTAAGAATTTGTCTTGAAATGCTTGGAGAGAATTAATTGAATATGCTGGCAAGCTGTTAAACCAATCCCTAGCATCTTCAATAAGTGACATCATAAACAGCCTCATGTGCAAATCTTCATATGGCATACCTATGTCTTGAATGGACACATTGAAATTCCTTAGATGTTCTTTAGCAGTGATTGCATTGCTCCCTGCAAACTTGGGAATCATACCTCTCCAACTACCATCCATAGGGTAAGGGCATGGATTGAAACCTGCCAAATCAAACTGCCTGATCATCGCTGCGTATTGGTGAGGGGGAGGGATAGGTGGATACTGATACTGATGTAAAGGATTATTAAATTGTGCATTATGTTGAGGGATGTGATGCTGACCAGGAGGTGGGTGCACATTTGTGTGTTGTTTGGGAATATGAGGCGACTGATTTGGCTGCCTGTAGTGATTCCCTATCTTATGGTGGGGATAATTTTGCTGATTGGAGGGCCCTGCGCCATGATCACCCTGCTTGTGAGGTGGGACATACTTTGAGCCACCAGCTGTCTGATCAACAAATTGAGATTTCTGCAATTTAGCTTCTAGCTCCCTTATTCTCTTCTCTTTTTGTTCCAACAGTGCTTTTGCTTCATCAAAAATTGAGAGCTCATGGTTCTGAATTCTAATTCGTTCAGCCTCTTATTCAACTTCAAACTTAGCTTGTTTCCTAGCTTCAAACTCAACCTATTTTTGAGAATTGTGAGAAGAAAAAGGATTTCTTTGATCTTCGGGAGTATAAAGTTCTGCACTTGAATATTCTCTCCATGTATCATAGCAATTATATGTTTCACCATGTACTCCTGGTGCTTTACCTTTGTTTGTTATGCACATGTCCTCATTTATTCCTTTTCCCTTATCAGCTCTGTCATCTTTATGTGTCCACATACTGCCACCAGCAGAGGCTCCAGTATGACCTCCCCTGTATTGAGATCTTCTTCCATTCATGATGAATGACTGCAAAAAATTTCTATTAGAGTTGCCACTCATTTTTATCAAAAAGTGAGAAAAATATCTGATATTTCTAGTTCCTAGTGGAATCTGTGCAAGACTTCTGACTCTATGATTAAGGCTTTGATTCTGATTGTTCCTCAACAGAGTCACCAATTTGTTAGCTCTCAAAAACGCAGGTTTGAACCACAAAAGGTTTGCCAAGCTTTCACAACATTTAAGGGTAATAGAACAAGGTTTGAAACAATCAAACCTTCTACTCTTTAGGTGTTTCAAGACCAAGGCGGGTGTACCTCTCTAAATAATACAGACTTTAACTTGCAATCAATCCACTTACAACACTTGTTCACAATGGCATATGGGAGTGAACGGATGAAATTCAATTTGAAAACAATGACAATATTCTGCTCTAAGTCCTAAATACTCAATTAAAAGTAACAAAATGAGTTTATAATGATGAGGTGCAGAGACTAGTGCCTTATTGGGTATGTGGAGTCAAATGAGATCAAGATAAGCAACACTTTTTGGAGAAGACACAAATTATCTGGCATATGATTTGTTTACAACTTGTATAAACATGCAACCATGTAACTACTAAGTTCTACTTCAATAATCCAGAATGAGTTTCTCTGATTACTGTGATCAATAAGAGGATTTAATCTTTGCTTGAAAGAACCAATTGATTGATCACACAAATATAACAAATGTGTATTGATAAATCAAACATAAACTTGCTATGTTAATTTAAACAACCAGAAAAATCATTCATGGAAACAACTTAGCAGTATTCTTCATTTCAATTCAACAGACAATTGACATTAGAGAAAATGCAGCAACATCAACTGAATCTCATAAATACCTCCATTGTGAAAATCATGCAACAATAGCCTCTGGTTTGATAATTTTATTCTAATATATCTATTTTGCAGTCAATTGAAAATCTCATGTTCAATCCTTATTAACAACTACAACATGCTTATTTATACACCAGCATGAGAAAAATATCAAAATAAAATATTATGTCGGCCTCCACAAGATTCGGGCTCCAATCGAGCTGGCAGGCAACGGTCTTCAAGTGTATTCATGTCGGCCTCAGCATTCTAAAATTTTTTTTTCACCAGTGAGCAGTCGGCGAGACATCCATATCATCCTGTCGAAGGCAATTCACTCGCTTATCATTTTGCTTGCATCCCTGTTTTAATGGCATTCGTCGTAGCTACCCGCATGTTATACCGAAGTCAAGAAGCACCCTTATGTCTCCACTGTGTTTTGTCATAGCCTCGTGATATCAGGGAGACATTATATAGAAAACCTTATGTTACTCCGAGAGCCCCCTAACTCATCGATGAGTCACCGTGACACAAGATATCTCACACCGACAGCCATCCTCCACTTATCACCATAGCACCCAACCTTCGGGGGGACCTCCCATAGACATCATTTTGATATTCCAAAAGTCCCACACCATGCCTCTTTTCCATTCGCCGAGACAAAGCACTTCCTATGCCAAAAATCATTCCCCACACGCTATCGCCAAGACAAATCAGTATCGGGGAGAGGTTATAAAGAATGCCGACACTATACTGAAAATCCCTTGCACACCACACTGTCGCTGTAACATGATAAAATCGGGGAGACCTCATGGAGACAACACCAAGTCACACCGAAGCATCTTGTAGTCATCCCTGTTCGCCAAGACCAAGCCAAACCTTCGCCGAAAGAAAATTAAAAGATACCATCGACAAGACACAATAGATTCGGTATGATATATATATCGATGCCTCAAGCCTTTGCCGATAGAACCCATACTCGATCGCCGAAACAAAACCAAGGTCTCGCCGACAACCACCTATAAATAAAATCCAGTCGCTATGACAAATAATAAGTCTTGCTGATAGGCAACTCAAACTTATACAAGCAGAAAACGCACAATGGGTCGGGGAAACAATAGTGTACTCATGTCGATATGAACCAGAATGTGGAAAACACATAGATAGATGATTTAGGGGTCAGATATAAGCCAAAATATGAGCAAAAAAATTATGAAATGAAGGAAACATGCACAAGGAAATACTCATATGGAGACTCAGGGGACATGAAAATATGCAAAAATCATCTGATTTTAACAATTCCAACAGAGCCTTGTGTCAATGATTGTGCATCAAAAGATGGGGAAATTGGAGCCACGTTTTCTAGGGCTTGATGTTCCATGATTTTTTTCCTAGTAAGTCCAAATGGATTGTTCATGACATCTTCTATCTCATACGACCCTAATGGAGATGAGGGTTATTGTGACGGAGTAACTTGACTTCTTGGATAAAATTATTGTGAGTTTCGATCACTTGTGGTTGATGGGACTTTGGTTTCTTTCATGATTCTCTTGTGTTGTGATCTTATTGTAACCATAGATTGTGGGTCACCTATGGGAGAGTTGTGTTGAGATTTGTAATGTTTGAACTCTCTAGTTGATTTGAATTTAGGTAGAAGGAACATTCTAAGTCATTTTGGAGCAATGGTGATAATGGGAGATGAAAAGGTGAATGATATGGGGGAAGTGATCTTTGCAAATGTTTTGGGACAACACTTTTGACTTAAGTTTGATGTTTTGATGTTTGAATAAAGTATGTTTATGAACTTGTGAATCTTTAGGGTAGACTTGTGACCTTCAAGATAAATTAGTTCAAAGATGATAACTAACTTAACTAAGTGCATGGAAAAGGATTCATTTCACATACAAAGTAGCTAAGTTAGGGTTTGGGTTGATAGATGTCTAAGTTCAAAGTGTTGGTGTCTTCAAAAGTTTGTAAAGTTTGGTGAAGTGGAGAATGAAATATGATGAAGGATGGATGAAATGTTTGACCCAATATTGACCTAGAATGAACCTTTATTTTCCAAGACCAAGGTAGTGAGAAACATGCTATACCTCTAAAGTGATCAAACCCTAAGGACTTAATGATCTTGGTAAAATAGAACTCAAATGATTTTGGAAATAGGACCCAATAATTTTTGACAATAGAATTTGGACTCAATGTTTTGTAATGTTTCCTTGTATGATAATAGGCATAAGGTTTGGTTGTTCCACCAGAGTGATCAAACACCAAAGGGTCATGTGGGGTTCAATTTGTCAATTTATCTTGCTTAAGTGAGTTTCTTTCTACCACAAACACTTGTCTTGATCAAGTTTCAAACTAAATGTCTATGTCAAAAACATCATCAATTTCACAAGGTTCATTTTGTGAAAAGGATGAAGTTAAGGGCATAGTTACCTAGGTTAAATTTGGGAAGTATGGATTGAGATATAAGTCAAGATATTTAGAAATCTCTAAGGATAGAAATCCTTAGGACAAGCATCAATATCAAGGGTATTTCAAAGGGTATCCATACTTAGACCAAAGGGTTTGAAGTTTTGAGGAAGATTATGAATGTTTTTTTGCAATGTTTTCGAACCAATCAAAGTATTGAACTAACTCACAAGGATTTACCACCCTAGGTTCAAAAGATATTACTTTTCGAATCCCCATTTGGATTTATCAAAACACCAAGACAATGCAAACAGCTAGAGATTTGGTGACATTGGCTCCCCCTTACACGGTACAGACTTCTCGGGTACACCAAATTTCAAATCCTTAAGATCCGTAGATCCAAAGGATTTTTCTATTTCTACAATGAATAGTAAAATGTGGGGCGGCTTCGGAATGACCATTCCTACACCAGCAAGCATAAAGGTTTTTTGTCCTTCTAAACAATTGGTTCTTAGTAAGGGCTTTCATTCAAGGTGGCCATACACATGACAAGATTAGCTCAAGATTATTTCAATCAAGAGGCCTCTTAGTCCCTTCCTAAGAAAGGATTTTGGCATGTCACATGGACACTAGGGGTGGTACTTGTTTGTATGACACATCCACACCTGTTGCTTATGACTTTCGTCACAAACACATTTTTTATATAGCAGTTTGAAAGAGCTTGGCTTTAGCTCATTATCGCTTGGGTCATTCCCACCTTTTGAAGTGGGGTGGCAGGCCCTCTAAAGGTATACAAAAGAAAGGAAATACATTTTTTTTATCTCCCAGAGCACACGAAGTGCAAGGAGAGAGCATACACAACACCTTTTCCTCACACTAGTATGGGGTTCATTTTAAATCCAAATCAAAATATGTGGGTGGTTATACAAAATGTTAAAAGAATGCTTTTGATTCTTAAGATCGCCAAGTGGCACGGGAGAAGAGCATACACATTCAATGGAAAAAATGCAAACCACAAGACATGGCAAACACTTGTTAATTTTAACCCTCAAAGAAAAGGTAAGTTCATTTTAAGCACCAAACTAAGTGTGAGTTTGCTTTGTTCAATTTTAATTCAACAAGCAAAATGATGTGAGGGTTCAATTTTAACCAAATTGAACGTTCATTTTAAAGCCCAAAATAAATCTAGTTTAGTCTTAAAAATGTGAAATAAAAAGCATCATAAATGGGCTATAATTACCCCATAAGTGTAAAAAAACTTATTACAATAAGTTTTAAATGCCTTTTTTTTTTCAATTAAATGCTCCATGCTCCTCTTCAAACCTGTATACCACATTCCAAATGTTAGATGAAATCAAGAAAACAAGATGTTAGGCTTAGATAAATGATTAAGCATTAAAACTCTACAACCTAGACCAAGTTGTAATGTGATTTGAATTTAGGTGCAAAAATGGAAAATTTAACTCCACCAAAATTGAAAAACACCTGTACCATTACATAGAGCATGAAATTCTACCTCATTTTAAAAAAATCCTTTGAAAAAGACCTTCGTATGACCAAGATATGGTCATTTTAAGATAAATTGTAAAAGCCAAAAATCAATAGCGTCACTATAGAAATATAGTGACACCTTTCTAAATTGTGACGCTTTTTTCAATTATTGTGATACTTTTTTCAATTATTGTGATTTTTTTGTAATTATTGTGATGCTTTTTTCAATGATTGTGACACCTTTGCAATGGCATCGCTCTGGTGAAGAATAGCGTCACTCTAGTGAAAAATAGTGTCGTTGTAGCTTCCAAAAGCACCGCTCTATCCCAAAAACCTGCAACTCACAAAAACTTAAGAGAAATTCATCAAAAAAAATTAGTAAAGCCCTCCTAGCACCAAAATGTGACCAATAGATTAGTATGGACTGACTACACTTGATCCATGAGGATAGGAAGCATATTCGAGCCACTAAACGTCAATCCCAATAAGATCAATCAACAAAACTAAACTAGGAATCCATTAAAACTTAACATATTAAACTACGAAAGCTTTATAAATACCTATATTAATCCATTGAAACTTATCCTATTGGGAGAGTGGTGTCGCATTGATGTGGAATGGTGACTCTTTCCCAATCCCATGGATAAATGAGCATGTTCCAATCAATTCTATTGAAGAGAATCATCGAAACTAATGCAAGATGTGTGATGAAACACGATTTAAATGCTAAAATAACATGATGCAAGCTATTTTAACATGATGTATGCTAAGATGATTGAGATGTGTGAATGCAAAGCTAATCTAAATGGATTTAAAACCAAAAATATTGAAACCCTAATTAACAAATAAGCTAATTGTACGCATCTATATTATCATGGAAGCCATTAATGGAAGCTAAGCTAATATGCAAGTAAATAAAGCTAAAATGATGTAAAATGTGAGTGCAAGTGAGAGTGGTTTCAATAGCATAAGTTTGATGTTAAAAAATGGATCCATTTATCTCCCAATAGTGACTTATTTATAGGAGGACAAATGAGAAATGAAGGGTTGAGATCAAAATTTTTAATCAATGGTCAAGGATGGAGGAAGTTGGAGGCATGTATCATAGATTCTCATCAAGGGATGAGAATCAATGATGAGATTTAATCAAGGGTTCACCTTTGTCCAAACAAACACACTTTTAACTTACATAAGAAGTCAAGTAAGTTAACTTGCCCAAGAAGTCTTGTAAGTTAGTTACAGAAAAGGAATATTCCCCTTTTTCAAATGAGTGAGAAAAGAGAATATTCTTTGGAATATTCTCATGGGTGAGGGAAATAGATATTTATCAAATTAAAATAAATTTTTAATGTGTAAAAGGGGAAGGAAAAGGAGGAATATTCCTTGCAAGTGGGGGGAATCAGATTTATTAGTAATTGATGATTAAAATAATGTTAATTATGCAATTAAGGGAAATTAGATGATATTCATTAAATAAAATGATTTAATGAAAGGGGGAAAGTGAAATGATATTTAATTAAATAACTTAGGGTTATTTAATTAAATAAGAAGACTTAGGGATTTAAATTAAATAACTTGATGTATTTAATTTAATAGGATGAAATGTTAGCATGAAAGGGGGTGAATTAACTCAATTAAATTAATTAGGTTAATAGATGCAAATGACATAATTAATTAAAATAGCTAGGCTAATTTAATCAATTAAGCGAAAAGATGATGGGTTTTAGGAGGAAATGATGTTAGTTGGCCAATGTGAACCATTGAGACATTTTTCAGTTTCTGCAGGGAGCACAAGCTTGATATACTTTTACTACAAGAAGTAAAAATGAAAAAAACAAAATTTGAATTCACTGCTAAGAATATTTGGCCTAATGCTCACTTTTCATTTTGTGAACATTTTTGATGGGGCCTCAGGAGGTCTTGTTGTTATGTGGAATCTAAACAGACTAAGTGGATATGAATTATTTCAAACTAAGAATAGCTTGGGGGTTCTTTTCACCCATTCTAGGTCTATTTGAACAGACTAAGTGGATACGAATTATTTCAAACTAAGAATAGTTTGGGGGCTCATTTCATCCATTTTGGGTCTACCTGGATTCTAATCAATATATGCCCCTAATGTGAGGAATGTTAGGAAAATTCTATGGCTGGAAATTACTGACTAGATTCAAAATAATAAAGAGGCTCGTTGGTTACTTGTGGGTGACTTCAACTCTCCTTTACACCCCTCTAAAAAATGTGGATGTCTTATGGATTATTTCGATAGTATGGAAAACTTGGCAGATCTACTAAGTACTACTACACTTATGGATATTGATTTGTAGAGTCAAAACTATACTTGGACCAACAAGAGATTGGGTGATAACCTTATACAAGTTAGGCTTGACCAATTTTTGTTCTCCCCTAATTGATATGCCCCTAATGTGAGGAATGTTAGGAAAAGTCTATGGCTGGAAATTACTGACTAGATTCAAAATAATAAAGAGGCTCGTTGGTTACTTGTGGGTGACTTCAACTCTCCTTTACACCCCTCTGAAAAATGTGGATGTCTTATGGATTATTTTGATAGTATGGAAAACTTGGAAGATCTACTAAGTACTACTACACTTATGGATATTGATTTGTAGAGTCAAAACTATACTTGGACCAACAAGAGATTGGGTGATAACCTTATACAAGTTAGGCTTGACCAATTTTTGTTCTCCCCTAATTGGTTTTCCCTCCTTAGCTCTAGTTTGCAGGCTCTCCCTCGGACTGTGTCTGACCACAACCCTCTCCTACTCATCTTGAACAGACATTCTGTTATTGGACCCTTCCCTTTCTGTTATGAGATAATGTGGAGCTCTCATCCAGACTTTAAAAACAAAATTGCTAATTGGTGGAATATCCCTATTAATGGCTCTCCCATGTTTAGAGTTTCCCAAAAACTTAAGTATATCAAAAATATGGTGAAAGGATGGAACAAGTGAGTTTTTGGGGATGTCTTCCACCAGAAAAGAGATCTTATTGTTAAACTTAAAAGGGCCCAAACTAGAATGGAAAATGGGGATGTTAGTGAACAGACCTACAAAGAGGAAGGGTTAATGAATGGGACAAAATTCTAAAAAAAGAAGAAATATTCTAGAAACAAAAATCTAGAATTCAGTGGTTGAAAGGATGTCATAACTCTTCCTTCTTCCACATCTCTACTCTCAAACATGGGAAAAGGAACCAAATAAAGAAGCTAAAGGATGACTTGGGGGTGGAAGCCAGTACTCTTGCTTAGATTGGTTAGTTAGCCTTTGTAGATTTTCAACAATCCTTATCTAAGCCTACTATTGTTCCTAACTTTTCTTTTGATGACCATTTACTGGATTTCATCCTCCCAACTTTAACCAGCTTGGATAATGCTACTATTCTCAGGGTTGTTACTCCTGAGGAAGTCAAGCTGGCAGTTTTCAGCATGGGAGTCTTCAAGGCCCATGGACCAGATGGATTTCCTTTGGCCTTCTTTTAGGAGTATTGAGAAATTGTGGGAGAAGATATATTCCTTGCTTCCAAGGGATTTTTTAGGTTGAAAAAAAATATAAAACAGTTGAGCCATACATTTTTGGCCCTTATTCCCAAAAATGATGACCCCCAAACCATGGCTAACTTTAGGCCCATCAACTTGTGTAACACCATTTATAAGATCTTCTCTAAAATCCTTATCAACTTCTTGAAACCTTTTCCTGAAAAGATGATTAATCCCTATCAAAAAGGCTTTGTCCTTGGTCACCACATTATGAATATCTCCATTTCCACACATGAAATCCTTCACTCCATGGATAGATGTAACAGTGTTGGCATGGCTTTCAAACTCAACATTTCCAAAGCCTATGACAAAGTTCTGTGGAGTTTTCTTCTCAAAGTGTTAGCTAGGTTTGGCTTCAATAAAACTATTATTAATCTCATTTTTTATTGTATATCCATGATCAAGTATTTTGTTCTGGTAAATGGGGTTCTAGGTGGCTTTTTCAATGCTAGAAAAGGGATAAGATAGGGAGATCTCGTTTCTCCCTATCTTTTTATTATGGCTGTTTTTTTCTTAAGCCACAACATTTCAAGAATATTAAAAAATGGTACTATTAAAGGAGTCAAACCTGGAACTTCCCTGAAACCTTCAACTATTCAACAATTTGTGGATAACACAATCCTCTTAAGGAAAGCCTCAGTGGTGAAAGCTAGGAACTGAAAGAATTGTCTAAATAATTATGCTTCCAGCTTTGGTCAATGCATAAACTACAATAAGAGCATGATTTACTTCTTTATAGCCCTTAATCCCTTAAAGATAGAGTGACTGCTATTCTAGGCTAAGAGTGCTTCCCTTCCTTCTATGTACCTTGGTCTTCCTCTCACAGTTAAGGAAGTCACCCTAGCTTTTGGAATTCGATATTGGAAAGAATACAAAGGAAATTGGTTGGATGGAAAGACTCCATCATTAGCCATGCTTAGTAAATTGTAGCTCTTGGCTATTGCTCTTCAAGGGATCCCTGTGTATTTTCTATCCATTTTAAAAATTCTTAGATATATCACAGAGAAATTTGAAAGAATACAAAGGATTTTTCTCTAGTCTAGTACAGAGGAAAAGAAGAAGTTAGCTTTGCTAAGTTGGGATACTGTTTTTCTTCCTAAATATAGTGGCGGTCTTGGTATAAGAAAAATACAACATACTAACAAAGTCCTTCTTATGAAGGTTGGCTAGGATCTGCTAAGGAATAGGAAGGACTGGTGCATGTTTTTGAATGTGAAATACCTCAATAACACTCCTCTAATCAGATGTTTCTCTGATGACCATCCCCGTGGTTCCTTAAGTTGGAACAATATCTATAGGGTCAAAAGCCACACAATACTATAGATAATTCCTTATTTCTTACTCCTTGATGATTTATACAGACAATACTATAGATGTCATTACAGTTATGTTAGGCAATAAATGCAATAGCTCAAAACACGATGACATTACCAATTAACTTGAGTAGACACCATTAATACCAAACATTGAGTGGTTTTGGTTTTAATCGTGTTTAATGTTTACAAAAATAGAATAATAACAAATAAAAATACTAACAACTAGTTAGAATGCATAATAAATAATTTAAAAAATAAATTAACTAATGAATAAAATTGAACTATTTGCATAAAAAATAGTATTTAAGAGCATAAAGTTCTTTTAATTAATCTACCACTAACAACTAATTGCACACATTAGTTTTAAAATAAAAAAGCTAGAAAAACTAAATACTTTAATCACATGAAAAATTTAATTTCTAATTATTATTTTTAGATTGCAAGAATTAGGTAGCTCCATCAAGTAAATTTTTTCCACATGAACAGTAGCTAACACGACACATCCTTTAGTACCATGGAGACAAGGGGATACTAGACCTTGTGACCTCTTGCCAGGATGCTTTAGCCAATTGAGCTAGGCCCCCCGCCTCATTTTTAATTTAAATTCATTTATAAAATAACTATATTTAATACTATTTTTTTATCA
>VDFB02047923.1:0-34074 GCA_007258455.2 Sequoia sempervirens
TTGATGTCAACTGGTCAATTGGTTATCAATTGATTGCGGTTGTCATTAGTGTCATGGATACAAGTTATTGGTTATATATGTCGAGGATATTGAGAAAATTGCAATGAAGACATGTTGCAAGTGTTCAATGGTTGGTCCAAGTTTTACTCTATATTTTCTCCTATATTTGTATGGTTTAGATATGTTGATCATGGTTGTTGGAAGCTGCTATATCCTAATTTTTGGCTATTAATTCATTGTACAGTGTGAGTTGTGATCACTAGTTGTGAACTGTGGTTTTCTATGTTTCTAGTTGAGGTCTAGGAGAAATATTGTTGGTCCAAATTTCTCTTTGATGAAGTATTATGACTTGCAATTTGAGAGTTGAGTTGTTTTGATTGTATTGAAGATAATTTTGGTATCTAGAAAGTTCATGCTTAATTATTCTATGTATTTTACACTAGTTTGGCCGACCTTGTGTGGAATACTACTTTCGGAGTTAGAGAAGCATGTTGGATCTATTTGGGTCCTAATGAAGCATATGCTTGGGTCACCCTCAATCTAATTCCACTCTAGGATGCTTTGGAATTGACCTAATTTGAATTTCAATTTGGATGGCTAACTTTGGATATGTTTCAAAGTTGATGATGGTATAAATGTAGAATGAGTTAGGGAAGAAGAAGCGAAGAAGATAAAAAAAGGAAATAGAGACAATAGCACAAAGAGAATATAAATAAGTGTGAATCAGTGTGTGTGTGTGTGTGTGATTGAGTATGGTAGATCAATGTGAAGCCTAAATGTTGAGTTTCCAAAACGAGTGAGCTGAAGGTGCACTCTATCATTCATGCATGTCTACAAGTGGATTGAGCAAATTATGGTAAAATACTTTGTTTCATTGAGACTATCTTATCTCTATAAAAAATCCTATTTATCTTCTTTGTATCTCTATGGTAGTGAGCCCTCTGGGTTGTTAGCCGTGTTGGACAGTGAGTCCTTGTTTTGAATTAGTGAGTCCTTGTTTTGGCAATGAGCCTCTATAATTGGTTTTGATATTCTCTATAGTGTGAGTTAATCCTCACCATGGTTTTTCCAAGTAAATCTAGTGTTATTACAAGTGTTTATGTGATGGTTTTTCATTTTTTGCACTAATATTCATTGTTTAATCTTCTAAACAATGTTAAGGATTAGTTTTGGTGAATGAATTAAATTTTAAATCCATGACAACTGATTCACCCACCCCCTCTCAGTTGTCTCAAGTTCAATAGGTTGCTCAATACCAAATCAAATTTATAAAATAACTTTGAAATGAACTACAATTGTTACCATTTTATATTAAGATCTTTCATTCTCATGCTCTAAATGTTGAGTGTTGTCAAAGAGTAGCCAACTTCTTAAAATATTCCATTTATTGAGCCATTATATGAGAATTTATATGTTGTTTGCAATGTATCTAGTCAGTTAGTGTACAATATTTAGGTACATTGTGGGATCACCCTCTATTGGGAGATTTTTGGGTGTTGTGGATGTGTTGTTGATATGTGGTTGTCATTAATGTCAAAACTATTAGAATTTGGTGTATCAATTGTTGTATATGTCGAGGATTGTGAGAAAATTATAAGAAAAAGTGTTCCAGGTTCCTAGTGAAACTGTGCAGGTCATGAAGGAATTTTGTTTTGTACATTAAAGATTAGCTAATTTGGATTAAAGGGTTTATTGTTGATTATGTCTAGATCATCTACCGGAAGTTTCAAAGGTCCACATGAAGTTTTGTGTGAGTTGTGGTCTGAAAGTATTTCTATTGTCTCTGTCAATGTTCCTGAATGAAGATTGTATGATTCTAGTTATCTAAGTTGTTGTGGATGCCTCTATATTGTTTCTCAGTGTTATCATATGTCTCTAGTTCATTTTCTATCTTTGTGGTATGTCTACTTGATCCAGTGAGCTCGTGATTGAAGATCTTTTCTTGTGCATGTTTGGTTTTTCATGTTCCTGGCCAACATGTTAATGGTAGCGTGTCGCGGATGTTCGAGGTGAAATTAATTAAAGTATTTTTATGTTGGAGATGTTAATTTGGGTCTCCACTATGTTGTGGCTAACCTTGGTGTTCGCACTAAAAATCTAGTTGTTAATCTGGGTCGACATTGCAAATATAATTTATTTTTCTTGGTCGACCATGTTGTGATGAAATCTCCTATAGCAGATATATAAGAATGATTATTTCATTGGTGGAAAGTATGCTTTGTGTGCTCCTATGTGTGTATATGCAAATATAATTCGATTGTAGAGCAGAGTGTGAAGAATATTGTGTGAAGTGTGAAGAAGTGTTGAGCTTAATTGGAACTGTAATCAGGCTTGAGCAGAAGCTATTTTCTCAGTTCATACCCTCCAGATTTTTAATCCTATCCTATTGGGTAGTGAGCCCCTTTTGTAATTGAGCAGTGAGCTCTAGGTAGTGTGCCTGAATGCATGTGCATTCCCCTTATTATTTCTCATTATACTTTTAGCAGAGTATAATCTTGTGGACTAACATCCACCATGGTTTTTCCCCTAACAAGGTTTCCATGTAAAAAAATCTTGGTGTTCTTTGTCTCTCTGATGTGTTAATTGCTTGTGGTTAATTTCTTATTCATCAGATATGAGATTAGAGTTAAGTTTAGTTTTTTGTGACAACTGATTCACCCCCCCTCTCAGTTGTATGTCCTTGTTTTTCCAACACCCTCCTAGGTCTTGCAAAGCCCAAATTGTAAGGGGAAGGGAAAGCATTGTTGCTTTCACTCATTTGTTGTCCAATCCCTTCAAGTTGCTAAGGATTGGAATTGGAAATTCCATAGGCTCCCTTGAAGATCAACTTGGTTCTTAAAAAATAACCAACATTGGGCTTAGAAACTTTTCGTTCAATATAAAACTATACTAAGAAGTGGTTTGAAAGGATAATATCCAACAAGAGATCAATTGGAAAGAAAAAACAATTGGTGAAATAGGAAATATTAAGTTGACATCATAACATGATCCAACATCTTCGACACTCTATCAGGATCAAATTGTAAATTTTCCATCTATGTCATGTCATATGCTCTTCGTAATGACCTATATTGGGATAAGAAAGCCCCAATTCATTGCACACAAAAGCTAGAAATCTCTTTCACTAGTTGTCTAGTGCATAGGCAAGGCCCCACATTTGGCTAAAGACATTTCAATCATATTAAAGTATTTGTGTAAAACCTAAGTGGTGGGTAGGATTGAATTAACAATATCCAAAGGGAGGATCTCTCAATAACAACATTTTAAGCATAAACATTAATACCAAAATAATTATTACTAATTTTGAAAAGAGCCCATATTTCTCAATTAGTGGGATCACATCCCCGATCAACTAAATGTTAATGTCACATAAGAAAAAAGTTTGTGAAAACCCCACCCCAACCCACTTTATAATAACTACATAAAACTTGTTTGGAAGGCCAGATTACACAAAAAGTAGTAGAAAGAAAAAAACATGAAAATTTAATGTATTATAAATATAGAATGCCTAAACCTATGAATTGCATATAAACATTAAAAAAAAAAAAAAGTATTTCCTCAGGAGTTCTATCAAACCCTAGATATTACAAGAAATATAATTCATAAACCAGTTTCGAGAGGCATCTCCTTGTTATATAGCTTATTTAGAACTTATAATATCTATTCTAAAAAATGGGTTCATTTATATTTGGAAGTGTAGAGGTACATACTACCATTTGGTTGGTATGAATTCTCCTTCCTCCATTCACCTTTATAGCTTTTGAGACCTCCTCTACCTAATACAAAGAGGCGAAGCAAGTTGGGCATTGATATCAATTGAGACAAAGCTAATGTAACAAGAGTTAAACCATTTTCACCTCACCAAATGTCTCCCAAGGGGAAGAGGGTACAACTTTACCTAAATATAGAGATTTTAAAATAATTTTTATAGGTTTATTTCCAAAGCCCAAAGGTCGATCAAAAGGAAAAGTGGGAGGCTTGTTGTTACTAGAATTTTTATCTTTGAAGTCAAATGCCATAGACCAAAATTTCTCTTGATTTGTAGAAGGTGGGAAACCAAAATAGGGTTGAGAAGTGACCTTTAGGTGCGGGGAAACCATTGGAAAATCCTTGATCTTGTGTTTTGAGGATCACCACTAATAATAGGTGTTTGAGAGGTTGATATAAAAGAAACATTGGGTATATCTAGTTTGATAAACTTAAATATCAATAAAAAAATTTAGATCCTTGAGTAGATCCACCTTCACACATACTCATTGCTAAGGATGAGTTGAATAGAACTAGTAAGGTTTGATGAACACAATTGAGCCTAAGGAAGAGGCTATTTGGCTCAAAAGTTCTATGATGATAGGGGTACACCAAGGAACTCAACCCAAATAAGAATTTAAAATACTTTTCATCAAAGACAACAAATTCTCAAGTCTATGGATTGAAAACAAGAAATAAGAAACAAATGAGCCAAGGGCCATCATTGAGCACTACATTAGGATGATTTTCTTTAGCATATAAAAAAAGAAAAAAATTGGTAAGGTTTTTCATGACAACAAAGTGGATCTCATCTAGGGTCTAGGCCATATTGATGTAATCTTTGAGCATTCTTTTGAGGGGGGAGGACCCTACCCATAAAATATAAATTCAAAGTAAATTTTCTAGTCAAAATCTTGCATTATCAAATTATAGAATTGGAAGAAAATATAGTGGTGTCTCATAAGACATACCTTATGGAACACCTTGGGAACAAATTTCAAGGGTCATTTGAGTGAGGCTACCATTATTTGTCACCACTAAACCTTTAATTCTAATAGTAGTAGCTACAAAGGAATGAAATATTAAGGAAAATTGAAGTGGCTAAAAAATCATGTACTCTTATAGACCAAAAAGACATTGCAATAAATGGAAGTAAAATAAAAAATCTCATACTTTTTGAAGTAATGACATGGACAAGGATGCATACAAAAAATCCTAACATAGCTAAGAATATAATTATTAACCATAGTGGAAATAATTTTTTCTTCCACTTCTTTCCAAGTTTCTTGGTGAGCCAATTTTGGAATGTAGGGATTTCTTTGGATGTAAGTTTCAACTGCAACACATCTACACTAGATGTTTATTTATATCATTTAGTCTGAAATTGTGTTATGCATGAAAATTTAGCTGCATTGCAAACCCTCAATCTACCAGGGACTTTGAATCTATAGAGAATATATGCAAAAGAGCAATATCTTCCTCTTCATCTACTTGCATAGAGCGCAAAGATGATAATTACTATGAAGATGATGGTGCTTCAAATGACTCTCCTCATTTTTTAGATAAGAATGTTAGGGTTGGTGATATTAACCTTGCAATCCTATGATTATGCATTTTAACTTTAATATGTTATATAATCAATTATTATTTCATGTGACTCCAAATATAATGGAGTAACTTTTGTATCCCATATGGGAAGAAATAATTGTTAATATTTAAATGATTTTCTAGACACTTGGAATATTCTTTGCAAGGTGGCATGGAGTGGAAAAGCTTAATTAGGCCAATGACAAAACCTTCAAATACTTGGCATGAAGTGGAAGATAATCTCACTATTTATAGTAGTGTAAAAACATCTATGAGAGTGTAATCGATAAAAAATGTATCTTGGACTATGTGTAAAAAGTGGGTATCATATTTTAGATTTAAGGAGTTATTATTTTGTCTTCTAGTGTGTTGCATTTGTCCCTTAGTGAAGTTGGATGACCAAGCTCATGTAAAAGGTCTTGAAGCTTCTAGAAAAATACTTGTAACTCCCTCGCACATGCCATGAGGTATATTTAGCTTGTAGACCACTTGACATGAATTTTAGTGCATGATATTGAAAACCATTTATAGTTTCTTATATTGCTTTTGGTTGTATATATTGAAATTTGGAGTAAGAGAAAAATAAGGTTTTTGCAAGTACAAAATGTAATAAAGTGCTGCAAAAATTCAAAAAAGGAAGTTGTATTGACATAACTCTATGGAAAACTTTTTCCCCACAAAGATTTCTCCACTTATTTCCTATACAATGATTTCATCTCTTTGTTTGATTATCTCCATTTCCATCTATGATATATCACTATTCTTGCTTTGACACTTTGAATGTACAATATACTTTCATTCTATAAAGAAGAGAAGATTAACGTTGGAACAATTGAAAACAGTGGAGAAAAGTTTTGGAGTGGGAAACAAGCTGAGTTCCGACAGAAAACTGCCGCTGGCCAGAACGGTAGGCCTGCCGCCCAGACAGATCGCTGTGTGGTTTCAGAACAATTCCCTCAAGACCATCTACGACGCCCTCCTTGAAATGCACAGATTCTATAAAGACAAGGTACATATCCAATGTACCAGATCAGAACAAGACAGACTAGTTTTATGTTCTTTCAGTCGATCTTCAGACGTAGTGAACCAATTCATTACTGTTCTGATTGTTCTAATACAAATATAGAGAATTAGCTGGTGTATTGGATTGATTCAAAAGATACTTTATTGTAAATCATTCGTTAAGCAGGGTAGTGGATGAATTTTTGTAGAGTTATTCTCTCTTTTATGGGAGTGAGGTTCGTGGGTTGAATAGGGAAGTAGAGAACAAGGACGACAATGACTACGAAGATAGAGGTCCCGAGCTCGAATCTCAGAACAAATCAGCTGCATTTCTTAACGAGGCTTGTCAAATTCCAACAGAGCAAAAACTGGACATAATCCGAAATGTAGTGATAGCTGGTTGCACGCGTTGAAATATGCTTTATGGGGAAGTGGGTTGCCTCGAAATGATGGCGAGGAAGGGTCAACCTACCGACACAAAACAGCGACACAATCCAATGTTTCTTTTAAGATCAGATCCCACATGCTTCGTAAAGTATTGTTGGTCAAATGTTATGTTAAACAATTTAAATTATGTTTTCTCTTGAATTGATGTGTTGTAAAACCCTTCAAATCAATTGAGTTACTGGTACGATCTTGCTTAGTAAAAATCGTGATCCTGTTTTTGTTTGTTTTGTTTTTCAGGTTTTTCACTTTAGATTTTGTTCTTTTGTTCTTGAACATGTATTAAATGTTTAGAAGGTGTTTATTAGTATCTTTCTATAAGTAGGAGGTATTTCCATCTAGATGCATTGAGCATCACCTAGATGTAATGAGTGCTAAGTGGATCATTCATTACCTTGAGAGATAGATTCTTGTGAAGCACTACTCATGAAACATGGGTCAATGGGTTTGACTCATAAAACTACACGGTTGAATCCTGATAGCAATATCACAAATATCTTTCTACTTTTCTCTTTCACTTGATAAAATATTTTAATATTGTTTTCATGCTAAAAAGATGATTAAATAAAATGATTTGGTTGTATAAGTGTTATTTATATGATGATATTTTTTGATAAGTTATTTATTGTTTTAAAATGATAAGGAAATAATTTTTTTTGTGTTTATGATGAATCTTCTAATGATGTCATAAGGTTTGTCATTTAATAGGTAATTTTAAGTGCCCAATTCAAAAGTTTCATGATCAACCAATTAGCACCGATCATATTTTGGAATAGGTTTGTTATGAGAATTTGGGAAATGGGTAGCAATGAAGATGGAAAGAATCACATTAGTAATTCTATTTGATGGAAAAAATCATAGTAGCAATGACATCCAAGATAAGCAGAAAAAGCCTCCTTTTTCATATATGTATTCTATATTATTAAATAAAGGCCTAGGTTCATATACTTTGTAAGTCACCATCATAGTTAATTAGAATAAAATATTTATCACGCATGCATGTTACATGTGCAGTTGTCTAGGGTTATAATCCCCCACCCACCTCTATGGGGATGGGTGGGGGGATATAGTTCTCCCAGCCACCCTAAGTGAATAATTGATTGGTAGAATATAAGCACATAATCAATTTGTTCAATAGAAGTGGTAATGGTATATTCCCTATTCTTGACATTGATTCATTGCTTTGATAGAATAGATAAATCCTAGACTTGAAGTAGCAAACAAATAGACCTATATGTAAAGTGAAAACCTTTAAAATCTCTATCCATTACATCCTCTAACCACTATAATGTGCTCACTCACTTTAGAAAGGTAGGGACAAAAGGGTGCAATAGTATTAGAATGTGGGGTCCCCACATTCCAATATTCCAAAGAAGGAGTAGACAAGGTCGAGCCAAACCAACCAATATTCTCTTCCAAGTGAGTGATTATCCTACATTTAGAATAATATTCTACTCACTAGGCTACACCCACTAATTGGTTCCAATCTAAGACCTAAGCCTCATGTGGTGTCAATCAAGCTCACAATCTTGGTGACTTGAAAAATCAATACCCATCCCTCACTGCATCCCACAAGGCTCAAACCCTTTTTATTTCAATTTTTGCAAGCTTCAGTGGTTTTTTGGAGGGAATCGATGGGATAGGGTGCAAAAGCAGATGCAATCTCAAACTTTGATGAAATCGTCAATGATAGGAAGAGGAAGTGGGGGATAAACCTCCATCTCTTGGGTACAACATCATATAGAATCTAGTAAGAGATATGATGGATTCACATCTAAAGAATTTCCTTATCATGTTCATGCATAATGGGGTATTTTAAATAACCACAATGTGATCAAATATATTAGTTTGGTATTATGAACAAAGTGGATAATTTAACTAATGTGATATATGTAGTTATTGGAGTTTAAGAAGCATGCATAGAAGGGGGTGAGTGTTTATAAGAAGCATTCCAAATCCTTTACAAATTACTTTGCATAATTTAATCAAAGAAAATGCCATCTACTATGCCAATCTTGATAGAGCTATGAATCTATACTTTTTTGTGTAACATTGTCTTGTAATGAATCAAAGCTTCATAATCTTAGGGGTACCTACTTAATCCCAATTATAATGTTAAATGGAAAAAATTGACAAGGCTTAGCCTCTATATTAGACATAATATTTGATTATCTAGTATAATAGAATATTATAATTTTTTAGTGGTTTCTAGAATATTCTTTTCTCTAAAGCATCTTTGTATTCATGTTTAAGACTTCTTATGAAGAAATTTAAATCATTGCCTTTATTGAGAAACTTTCTCTAGTGCATTTTATTCACATGTGCTCATACTAATTGGTATTATAATGATGAGAACACAATCTTGTAGTTGGCATTTTAAAAGGTTTTGATCAACATTTACAAGTTGCCTTAAATCTCTACTTATCATAGATATTGAATCTTTAAAGGTTTCCTTCAGTTTTCCTATCCAAAACTACATTTGCAGCCTAAAGATCTCTTTCTATAAGGGTTTCCATATTTTACCCTCACTAGATCTTTAGACTCTTTTTCACTAGTATCACATTATGAAATTTTATAACTCATTTTTTATCCCTTTGATAGTTTTTGAGAGTCTTAACAATTTCCAACATAATCTTTGATGAGATGAATATATTCATGTTGTCAAGATCTTTAATTTTAAAAAATAATCAAAATTAGAGATGCAAATTAAAATTTATACCCTTTGGAGGGTATTGTACTTTAAAGCATTGGATAAAGATTTTTTATTTTCTTGTCCTTTTATAATGGATCCTTAGTGAGATGTACACAATAAGAAGAGACCTTGAAAGTGTTAAGGAACAAGAGTATTATTCAATAAATATGTAGAGTCAAGTAGAGATCAAAAACCATATCATGCAAGACCTTGTTGTAGCATTCAAATGGTGCCCTAGTGCACTATAGACAATAAGCATGTTGCTCAAAATCCTAGCTTCCAACTTGAAACAAATATTTTCATTTCCAAATTTAATGAAAACTTTGATTATGAAAAGATAGACTCTTGGCTTTGTAGTTTTGAAGCATATTTCAAAATGTGTCCTAATTTGACCAATTATTAAAAGATCCAAATGGCTAAGGTTCATAAGTTAGACTTCTCTCTAGAATAGAGAAAAAATAATAAAATTATGCTTATGGAAAATAGGACAAGACATCAATTGGTTGGAAGAAATCCAAGTAGTGCAAGTAAGGAAATATTTTACCCTCTAGTTACCTAGATAGAACATGTTATCTTGATAAATGTAAGTTTGGAAAGCTTAGGGTTGATCTAATTAGTAGTATATTGATTCCTTCAGCAATATTCTAGTCAAGCTTAATATTTTATATGTAGAAGAGGTACTTGTTATAGAATTTATTTTTGTTCTTTCTCTCGTCCTTCATAAAGATTTAACTATGTTTGAACTAGAATGTTTGGATATATATTAATTTAAAGCTTGTAAAGGCTAGAAAATTAGGTCAGGCCTTAAAAAGGAGGATTTCACAGGGCACCTCTAACCATCCATAAACTCTATTGACAAGTCAAAAATTATAAATCAGTCCCCCTTCCCTAACACTAGTATTAATAAATAATATTTTAGCTACCACAAGCCTTGGGTCATTTAACTAAGGAATGCATATTACTCCAAAGTAAGATAGAAGGGGAAATGTCTTCATAGAAGAGAATAAAAAAGAAAATTGAAGAGGTTAAGGATTTACCCATGGTTGAGGGTGAGATTCATCTAGATCCTAAAACTATTCTTGTTCTCATGACTAAAAACTACCCAAGGCCTCTTAAGAGTAAAATCAATAATAAAATGGTTCTTTTGATCATTTGAAAATAGAAGGGAAAATTATAGCTCGTGAAAGGTTTTTCAACATTATCCCACTCCTCACAAATGATCATCCTCAATCATACTATTTGAGCTAGGTATAGGAACATAGATAATGTAAAATAATCAAGAAGGTAAAATATGTAGTCATTTTTTCCATTAATCATTTCAAAGATATATTTGCAAGTCTTGTGACACCCCTAGATTTCTTAAGTCTCCTTCTTGGATGATCATTCTAATATGAACATAATATAGTTTATGGTGGATGACTAGACACCTAAAAGATACAAAAATATGGTAAGGTGTATAATCTTTCTTTTTCTTCAAGTGCTAAATGATATTTAATTTTAGGTAAGCATGTTGTTAACTAGGTAAACTTGTCAAAATACTTGACACTATATAATTTTCTAAGTGAAGGAGGATAATTATGATAAATTGGAAACCATTTCTATGAAAATTGGTTAAGAGTTACATATTTTTTAAGAGCTAAAAGGTTTGTAACCATTCAAAAATATTAATCAAATGTTATAAGGTTCTAGGTCTTTACCAAATTTTCTAGTAAATTTCCAATCATAGATTAAAAGTGTAAAAATAAAGAGGCAAATCAAAAAACCCAAAATTTCTCCTTATGAATTGATGAATTAAGTATAGTCACTAACTATAGATATTTAAGTAAAATCGCTATAAATAATAAATACCCATGTCTCAAGATCAATGACCATCTTGATCATCTCAAGGGATCTTGATACTTTACAAATATGGATCTAAATTTAGGCTAATAGATACATATATTCTATTAGCTATTGGAAAATTATTTTTGAAACTAATTATGGGATTTATGAATGGTTGGTGACCTTTTGTATTCAATAATGCTCATGGGTAAAAGTTTATAATTATGTCACACTTTTAACAAAAAAGAAGTTTTAAGAAAAAATGTTTCACCTTAAACAATTTTGGGTGAAAATTTGTCACTTGAAACTAATCATAATGTATTTGGCACAAAGGGTTTAAGGAAAAACCCTTTCATCCAAAATGATAAAATCAATGTAATTTAATTTTTAACTTTAAACTACGTTGAATTTATATGCAATGTTTTGATGAAAATATTTTCAAGGAAAAAGTGTTATGGTCAAAACATTTATATTTGAAACTCTTAATTTGGTACTATAACACCTCTTTTGAGGAAAAATCAATAAAATTATTATTTTTATCTCTTTATATTTCTCCAACTAAGGGTAATTTCATGAAAACATGAAAATAACCTTTTGTAGATGTTGTTTTGATGAAAAAAGGATCCTAGGTCTCGTACATAGAACATTAGGTCAAACCTTTCTCAAGAGAACATTAGGATGCAAATCGACAAGGTTATTAGATTGAATTTCAATCGTGAAGGTGAGTTAATCAAAATTGGACTTGATCCTTTAGAGCCTTGGAAATTGATTGGAAATGAATTTCCTTAATTAACCTAATTAAACTATGTGCCCTTGAATTAAAATGCAAGATTTTGACAATAAACAAACTCTAACAAATTCCAACAACAGATCTGAGTAAGGTAGGGTTCTATGCACCTATCCTCCAAGTTTGAGCCTGAAAATATAGGACATAGGCACCTAGGGTGCCACTATCCTTGTAAGTGTAATTCAGATCTATTTTTATATTCCTTTAGCATCAGATCAAGGCTTCTATTTTTTGCTTGTCACATTGTTGGATCATAGTTGAATAATTCTATAACTAAGTTTTTGTGAGTTGTCAAGGCATAGGCTTTCAATTGCAACACTAAATAATTGATCTTCAAACTTCCTTTAATCATCTTCAAACCTGAAACCTACACATTCAAAGAGAGAAGAATTGTTGTGCCATTTATGGGCTTGCCTTGGTCAAACCCCATTTTAGTATTTCCACTTCCACAATGGAAATGTCAATGATAAATGGATAAATGATAGAAAGGAATGATTAATCCATAAAGTGTTGCAACTCACCACCCTTAAATGAATTCCTTGAAGGATTGAAGTTGTACACATCTCCTCAAGGCTTGGATCTTTCTTGCTTGATTTTCTTGAAGTGCTCGAATTTCTTGGAGACCTACAAGGATTAGTCTTCACAAACAATATGAAAAAATAAACATGAACACGCTCACATACATTTTGACATGATGTTTGAATACTTAATTTCTGAAATTACTCCTTCAATGGATGCTCTTGACTTGCTTGATAATGATCTTGATAATAATTCTTTCCCATAAATTCTCCAAATTCTCTAATTATGAGGAGGTGGATGTTGGAATTAGAAAAAAAGCTATAATTTATGGATCTTGAATATGACAACATGCTATAATGGACTCATGTACACACCTAGGCAAGGGGTTTATTTTTGGAAACTTTTGGCACCCTCTCTTCATATTTGAATTCTATAAATATGTGATGCCTTAGTGTTATTGTAGGATGACAAGTTGAAAATTTATTGAGATGCAATTATGTTGTTGGAATTACTCCAAATTATTTTTTTAGTGTGAGAAATCCTATAGAGAATTTCTTTGACATTGTATTATAACCTTTTATTGCTAAATAATACAATTGAGCTGCATGTTTGGAGTGTGTTTTTTCCCTAAAAGGGTTTCTCGATGTAATCATAGTGTTATGGTTTACATTATTTATCTATTAATTTTTTAAATATGCATCTAAATTTTTAGTTTTTAAGGTTTTGAATATTTTTTTGCAACTTGAGCTCCTTCTTAGATTGGTGTATGCAGTTTATTTCATGTACCCAAATCCCTTTCAGTTTCATGCACACAAAATACCAAAACAAAAAGAACTAGAAAAATAGTCACCAAAAATCACTACAAGTAGAAAACTATAGATCTCATATTTGAAAATACAAATAAAGGAACATAAATAACCAAAGGGAGAAGCTACAAAAGCTCTCTTATAGATAACTAGTGAAATAAAGAAAGATGAGACATCTCACCCCAAATTAGAAGTAATAGGAAAAATAAAATACTCTAACACCAATTGAAATAATAGAGCCTATACAAATTGTTATAAAAATAGGAAAATATGAGGTAGGTATGGAGAAACCACCTCCAAAGAAGTCGAAGGGGTCTCAATAAGAAACATCCACCACAATAAAGAAATACTACACATAATAAAAATGAAATAAAGGGAATATAACAACAAGAGAAGGAGAAGGTAGAGGAAAAAGAATAATTATTAGATGTGAAAGTACTAACCAAATATTTATTCACACCAAAAATCCTACTCACTACCTCATAGATGTAACTCATTCTCAGTTTTTGTGACTTCAAATTCTTCATTTGTATGTTACCTTGCTATGAGTAATTATGATGTGAATATTTAGTTTCATACAACAAGAAACTGTTATTGTTGCGAGTAGTTTCGAACCATTTTTCAATTGAATTACAACAAGAATTTGCAATGATTTTCCTTTTTAATTTGGGGGGAAACTATGTTAGGAAAAGTGAACAAAATCTTAACCTGGAGCATGATCAGGCTACACATACCAACATGTTGTAGACACATTGACAATTAACATGAGAAATAAGAAGTTTAGGTGGTGTTCTGACTCCATGGGCCTTAGGGCCCTAAGAAGTTGATTCCGTTGACTCTTGATAGTCTTCAACAAATGGGAGAATTTTGGGATTAAGGTGACTCAACCTTTGAGTCCTAGCATTTAATTTATTATTATTTTGTGTTAATTATTTATTTCTTAATTTATTTCCTACCAATTTTTTTGTCACTTTGTGGGACCCACTAATGAGGAGGCATCCTACATGGAGGGTGATATGTGTAATTTGTAGGCTAAAATTGTGGAGGTAACTATCCCACTTTGGAGGACTTATTTTGTGGATAACTTGGTGGCTTTTTTCATAAGTTTCTATTTCAAGGGTTATGAAAAACTATGGCAACTTGAATATGATGGGTTATGACAAGTGTAAAAGTTATGTATGACAGTTTATATTTCACACTGTGATAATGTAAGAGTGATTTATAAAGAAATGGATACATGTAAGGGTAACACCTATGTTTGCATTGACAATTGCATGTGTGAAGGCGCCTTGCATATTGACTAGTATATAATTATGAGGAGGTGGGCATTGGAATTAGAAAAAGTCATAATTTATGGATCCTAACTATAACAACATATCATAATGGACTCATGTACACACCTAGGCATGGTCTTTTTTGGAAAATTTTGGCACCATCTCTTCATGTTGGATTTGTATGAATATGTGATGTCTTCGTGCTTTTGTAGGATGAAAGGTTGAAGATTTGTTGAGATATCATTACGCTGCCAAAAATACTCTAGATTCTTCTTGTAGTGTGAGAAATCTTGTAAAGCATTTCTTTGATGTTGTATTGTAACATTTTGTTTTTGAATAATACAATTTAGCTAAATGTTTGGAGTGTAGATTTTTCTCAAAAGGGTTTTATTTTGTAATCATGGTGTTATGGTTTGCATTATTTATTTTTTCTTCATATTTTTTTGCACATCTAAATTTTTAGTTGTAATATTTTAAGGGTTTAAAGAAATTTTTGCAACCCTCTCCTTCTTAAATTGGTGTAGGAAGTTGCTTCCACACACCTGACTTCCTTTTCTAGTGTCTATAGACAAAATATACAAGATTTGAAATAAGATATTCTCAAACACATAAATTGTTAGGAAAAAAAGAGATAAAAAAATAGTGAGAAAAAACCACTACAAGTAGAAAACTATAGATCCCATATTTGTAAATATAAATAGAGGATCTTAAATCACCAAAGGGGGAAGCTACATAAACTCCCTCATAGAGAACTAATGAAAAGAATAAAGATGAGACATCTCAGCCCAAAAATAAGTACTAGGAAAAATAAAATACACTATGACACCAATGGAAATAATAAAACCTATACAAATAATTATAGAAATAGGAAAATATGAGGTATGTATAGAAACTAGCTCCAAATAAGTCAAAGGGGTCTCAACAAGAAACACCCACCACAATAAAGAAATAAGACACAATAAAAATAAGCATAGGGAGTATAACAACAAGACAAGGAGAAGGTAGAGGACAAAGAAGAGTTGCTAGATGTGAAAGTATTAACCAAAATATTTAGTCATACCAAACATCCTACTCACTACCTCCTAGGTGTACCAACTATTAAATAAAGAAAATATAGCTATAGTTTTGAATATAACAATAGATTTCATCTTAGATTCATATCAAACATTTATAGAGATAATAGAGATTTTTAAAAAATAACATTAATAGTCCTAAAACATAAAAGAGACGAGGTAGTTAAAATTTAAGAAGATATAACAAATCAAGCATTAGACATAGTAGCAAACAAAATCATTGACATAGAAAGGAGAATGAATAAAATGCAACAAGAAGATATTACATTGAAACAATGAGTAGACACATTCCTCTCTCAAGAAAATAAGGTCATCTACAAAGTAAAACAAAGTACTATAGAAGAAGCCCAAAAGGCCTACAATTCTTTCATAGAGAAAGAAAAAAATTATAAAAGAAAAGGTTAAAAAAGTTGAATAAAGAAGAATCTATAGGAAACACGTAGAAAAGATAACAAAGGGGAAGGATGATAATATATAAAAAAGAGATTAAAGAAATAAATAGTGGAGAAGCTACAACAATAAAAAGAAGAAAACCCATGAGAGGAATTGGAAGAAAAATTGCAAAGGGAACAACAAAAAAAAAGAGTTCTACAACAATTAGTTCCCCACCACCATCTCCATCTTAGTAAATGATGAAACAAATAAAATAATATATAATAGAACAAAATCAATTGTAGCCACCCTCACCTTCCCCAAGTCTACAACTTCCAATCACAAAATTAGTCCAAATTTCACCCTTAGAAAGATTACAATTAGGAGATATATTATAACCAATAGTAAGAGAAGATGTAATCAAGAAATAGGTTGATATAGGTGATACAATAAAAGAGGTTTTAAATACACTATAAATAATATCATCGTAATTAAATAGAAATAGTTCAACCATCTTGAGATAGGAACTTAAAGAAACAAAACATACATGGTACAATAATAGATATAGAACCAAGAGAGTGTGGTAAGAGAAAAATAGATGAGGAGATAAGGAAGAAAAAATTGAAGAAATAAGGAAAAAATGTGTCACCACACATACTAAATTGGAATTAGAAATAAGGAGTTTATATGATCTACATCGACAAGTGCAAACTCATTATACTAGTTTTTCTTGGGGTGGCTAGCAAAAATAAAAACATTAAAATCATAGCTTGAAAAAATTAAGAATGAAATCATGTAGTTCACTTCAAAGTATGATGTCTAACCAAATCAATATAAAAGCAAAGAACATTTATTAAGACCCTTCATACTCAATAGTAATAGGTTTAAGACCAAATGGAAGAACTAAGAGAACAAATAAAATAATTAAGAGAAGTAGTCAACCTCTCCCTTGCTTATCTAACAACCTTGCTAATTGAAGCAAATGAATTACAAAAAAAATGCAACACTAAAGACAATAGAAAAAGGAAAACAAACTTAGCTCATCATTAATAATTAGATAATGATCTTACAACAAGGAATTATTCAATTAGAGAATATATAATTTTAGCTTTAGGAAATCTATAAGCACATCCTTTCATAATGCATCGTAGTATTCTATAATTTCGATACATTTTTTTTGTTAAACTTAGTAAGATACAACCATGTCTTCAAAACAACACATTATGTCAAAGTGAGATGATAATAAAATACAACCAACAATAATTAAACATTCACCCAACACAAAGAGTGCCCCAAATATCAAACAAAAAGACAAGAGATGCAGCTTTTATTTATACTTGAGTATAAGTAAAGATATTGCAAAGAAAAAAATAAGAGAGATATATACATAGAAAGACACAAACAATAAAGGTAAATAATGAAGGGATGATAGAGAAAAAGCAAACAAGGAAGAGAAGAATATAAGAAATCATTACATGTAATAGTTAAGTGCTAGAGTAAATGTAAATCTAAATGTAAGAAAGGATTGAGGTTGATAGTAAATATATATGATTTAATAGATTGGTTTGCCTCAAATATGATGTTATGATGTATGTTATGGTTATTCATAACTTTAATTTATTATCTATATATGTTCTTTTCTAACCTATTGCAGTTACTCTGATTCTCTTCTTATCTCTGACACTGAAGTATAATATCTAGGTATAGAATATCTTACTTGCTAGCAGTCGTGCATTGGCAAATCAAGGGTGGGTCTAATGTTGTGATGGGAATATTCACCTCTGAGCACTAGATCAAGGATTTGATTTCATGGCATCTTCAACTAACATGGAGATAACATACATACTAATAATGCCAAATACTGTCTCTAAGAAAAAGAATATGGTGGCTGTGTTTCATGATATCTTCAACCTTATGGTACTGCACTGACATATCGTTATATTGTCGTCAAGGAATCATTTCGAATTTGATGATCTCAGTTTAATATCATTTTTCTGTTGTTTGCAACAGTCTCTCCATACAAAACGACTGCTTTCACAGACAAATACAAAACAGAGCTGTGTGTGAATGTGGCGACGTGAATGCATAATGTATGATGGTTAGATGGATAGTACTATGGATCATGGTGGTATTTCTCTTGTAAAAATGGATCTCTCTGAGTAAAGTCCCTTATCCATATAGATTTAGATAGAGGTGAATTCTTGATGGATAACGATTCTTTGCTTATATAATATTAAAGTCCATAATCATTAGTATTTATGGTTCGTAGCAATCCTCACCCATTTGGGTGGTAAAGTGTCGTAGCCCGAATGGTGCAACGTCGGTTGAATGCCTGGTAATGTTTCATCCAAATTGGTGTTGTCCTTATCTCCAGCGTATAGTTGTCCATTGAAGGCGTGCGAGCATGTGATTATCTTCACAGTGTGCGTGGGGGTAGACAATTTTTCCTTTCTATCAAATCAATTAGGGCAACATCTATTCTGTGATATATTTGTCTCAATACTCTCAACTACCAGCGCATAAATATGACAGCACACCAGCTCTTGATGTGACAACCTGTGTGATCTATCAAATCCATCTATCCTGTTAAAACATGGATATGAGTGCAACTTATGTTTAGGCTGTCACAGTCTTGTCTAATTCGCTACTGCACGTCCTTTTAATATAGAAATAACCAAAAAGGTGACAGGCATATATCTGTCAAGTTTGTTGAACATGGTCATTCTAAGCGGGCTTGGAAATCGAATCCAACCGTGGCTACTGGAAATTTGGTATGGTTTTTAGTCATTAAAGTTTATTGCAGAAAAAATAAGAAATCATTAGGAGAATTCAATTGTCTAAGGACTAAACAAAGCCCTTAAAATAACCACCGAAAAAGATTACGACGGAAGTCCCATGTCAAAATATTCAGAAATACTGGAATACAAGTATTAAAACAAGGAGAGAAATACTGGAATACAAGGATTAAAACAAAGAGGGCTTATTGGTTTAATCATATTTGTATTGAACATCTCACACAATACAAGTTTGGTGGCAATCACCAGGAGAAGCATATTGATAAGATTGAAATGGTTTGAGGATTTTTTTTTACTTTGAGGCCTTGTCATTCTCTTCTTCACTTCCATAATCAACAATCGTGTTCTCTACATTAGTTTACTAATATAGGCGGCAATAAAAAAAACAGATCTTTTGTCCCAAAACAAACTTAAGAGTGAATTTGGCTGCATCATACTACACACTAGCTTATTCTATTCCTAGTCTGGGAGAGAGAATGACTTAGTTGTGGCTTGAAAAATAGGTCAAAAAGAACCTTCAAACTCAAAAGTCTTAAGAAGAGGGTTAGGCTCATTGACATTTAACATCTACTATGCCCCAAACACATGACAAAGATACTTCCAATTAATGCTACAATTCCCGACTATGTTGAAAACATAAGCATCAACAATTGATGAGTTGTTGGGTAACATATTAGCATTGATGATAGTCTTGGTTGTAGTTTGTGCCACACTTGGAGATTAGTAGTTTCCAAAGTAAGTTGAAGTAGGAGCAGCATAATGCACTCCTTTAATTTGGCTAGCACTCAAAAATAAAAGGCTTCTTCCCATGGCACCTCACGAACTCTCATTACACCTCTAAAATTGCATGACCACTACAACAAAAGAGCTTGAAGTGCACTTTTTTTCTTAAAACCTTCTATTGTATTTTTATAAAGTAGAATGTTGAGTATATCACTTGTTACTTGCTTTTTTTGGAAAGCCTCTTTGAACTTTTCCACACTCTAGCTACCATATTTTTCTAGTGTGGTTTGATTATATTGAAGCACCAAAATTTGTTGTGTCAAAACTTTTCTTAGGAAAAGTTTTGACTCTTTTTCTTCATGAACAAAATGGTTCTACTATGTACACTTCTATTTTTCAAAATTGATGAAATATATTTTATGGTATATCTTGAATATTAAGATTGCTTTTGAGCTAACATCAAAATAGTAGTCAAAATACTTATCCCATGGAGTGAATCTCATTAGGAAGAACATAATCTATTTCAAATTCATCTACTCCATGAGAAAAGAAGCTTTTTTTCAAACTAGTAGCTTACAACATTATCATAACAGTTATATAGGTGTGACCTATTGCTTGTGACAAGATTTTATTTATTAGATAGTGGATGACAAAAGGGTACACCTTGTTGCTCTTCTTGAAACATCTAATGCATTTGTTAGTTTTGGAAGCTAAAATATATAGTTACTCCACTAAGAACATAATAATGGAAATAGAAAAAATTATTAGAAGGGTAGTCAGTTGTCCTTTAAAAAATACCCTTAATGCTAGTAGTTTATTTTTATATTTCACATTAGAAATTGGATGATAAATTGCCTAAACTAGCATCTTTCAATAGCCCAAGCAAGAGTATAGTCATAATACAAGCATTTACACATACTACCTTACCTATCATCTTGCAAATTATGTTGAAGGGACTTGAAAAGAAGTTAAAAGATCTAAATACCTAGTAATTTAGTTTTAATTCATTCAACCATAAAGTCATGTTATAATACAATAAACTCTTGTTGCTTAAAAATATAATATAACTAGTTATTAAGGTCCTTATAAACATAAGGTCTCATTTATTATGCTGTCAAATTCACAAGTTGATTTAGAGAAGGTGAGAAAAGATGTTTGTTAATGTCACTCCAAGAAAAATAATATTGTAACTAAACATAACAATGTATCTTTTTTTACAAATGAGAAAAAGCATAGTTTGACATAAAGATTTAGAGATGATATAATGGGAACTATTGATACCTAATAATATTGATTTCCAATTTAGTTTCATATGGATGTTCATAGGAATATATTGGAGAGATCTTGCCATAGGACTTTGGAATGTACACAAAACTAAAATAAATGCTTGATATATTTTTCTCTTATAGAATAGAAAAGACAAAACCTATTTGAAGGAAATGAAGGTGAATGTACTATTTGTAATTCCCTAATCAAGCAAACCCAAGGCATTAGCCAACTATTTAAAAAAAACACACACACACACACACTAATATATGACAACAACAAGTTGCAATTGCACAAAATCATTAACATAAGTGTCATATGAAGCATAATGACATAAGGACAATAACCAAACAAATGACCTCACCATGTTTACAAGAAAGGTGACACCAATGGAAGACTTACCATTCATGGAATGAAGCCACATCCAACAACATGTTTCAGTTACAAAACATCATGCACACAAGTGTCATATGAAGCACAATAACACTAGGGAAGTAACCACACAAATAATCTCACCATTGCTACAAGTAGGGTGACATTTGAGTGGAAGAATTACTAATCATGGAATGAAGTGAACATGATCAACCTAGTATAGTGGACACATAGTTTTCATCTTTGATAATGTCACTGTTGAACACCCAAAATACTGAGAGGGTGGGGGGGTGAATCAGTATTTTATCTTGAACCATTTAATTGCTAACCATTCAATAATTAAAACATATCTAGCTACAACTGTAAACAAGAAAATGAAAGGAAGCATAACACCACATAACAAATGAACACCAATATTTTTACATGGAAAACCCAAAATGGAAAAACCACATGGTGAGGATTAGCTCACAATATGTTATAACTGGTTATAAGATATTACAGGGCACACTACTAGGACTCAATGTCCTTGAAAGGCTCACAGCCTAAAGCAAATACAAAAAAAAAGGAGTGTGGCTCACTGCAAAAATGATGAATTGATGAAATATACCTTTTGTATGCTGAGTTAAGTTCCAGTTAGGCTTTGTAATACAAAATCCTGTATTGGTTTGTAGGTACACAGAAAATACATCAAATGTATACAATTTCACACAATAGTTGCACATCCTACTTATTATTCTTTTGCATGTCACACACCACATACATCTACCTATCTCTATATTCCTCTCTATCAAAAAAGATGTTTCATATATATTTACTATTACAATGTAATACATCAATTAGGTTAGCCTAATTAGATGTACACATACCTAATTTAAAATATGGCTTGTCAGCTTAACCCATAACACCTTTTCACCAAAACAAAATGTGCAAAGAACAACTTAGGTCAGCCTGGACCTAATAAGGAACTATTTAAATCACCATTAAAGTGCACACCACTTATCTGTGCCAACCAAAAGAGAACTCATGCCAATTACATAAATACTGTGTATAATACTATAAGCCAAACTCTGTCATTCATAATTTTCATTCCTTTCAACAAAAAACACTAAAAAAATTGTGCAAAGATGCAATTAATAGTTATTACTATATTAAAATCTCATGGAGCGATCTTCTACTAAGAGAATTTCTAGACCAAATTACCGGATCAAAATAACAGAAACATAGTTTTTCTAGATTGAGAAAAGTGTCACCAACCAATGTTGGTAGCAATGATAACACACCAGAGGGATTCTTCTTCATTCTTCCAACAATCTCCCCCTTTATCATTGATGGAAACATGTGCCAAAAATTTGGTGGATCACAAAAAAAACTTGACTTTACTCCCCCTTTCAATTGTACAAACTAAGCAAAAAATTCTCCATGACAAAAACCAAAATTTTCACATATAATATCTATACTTATTCTCCCCTTTGACATCAAGGACAAAGGGTGTCCCAATGATAAAATAAAAAACAAACAAAATAAACGTAGAAAGCATTTAACTAGAGCTAGGGGCACCATCCAATTCCTTGAGAATAACTTCCCAAGCTGGTTTTTCTTCATCCCAAATCCCTTTTGCTCTAACTAGAGTTTTGTGCAGTGATTCCAGTTCAACCAAATATTTTTCTCCTTCTTCTAGAGTGGATGGGTTAAGTTTTATCCTGTCAACATTTTTTTCATCCACAAGAGCATATGATACAAGAATATGTCTAGACATAACCAAATCTCTGAGCTGACCAAACTATCTTATTGCATCCTCTTTCTACTTCTGCAGAGTGAATAGAACTTGTTCTGTAAGTCTACAATAGAAGTCCAAGTAGTATAACTTCTTTCATCTAAAATTTTGTAGGCTTCGAAGTCATGTTCTAGTTGAAACTCTATTGAGTCCATTAAATCTTTGATGCCTCTTGTGGCGTCAAGCCACCACATGCAATATGCAAATAATTTGTGCTTCCTCTTCATAGTCCTTTACCTCTTTTAGAATTTGCAACACTTTTCCATGTGTAGTTACACATCTATCCTGTAGCTCAAATAGCCTTTTCTCCAAAATTCTCGATTTTTCTTCTTTCTCAGTTTGCAACTTAAGACCGAATGAGTATTAAACTTTGATGGAATCAACTAGAAGCTTTAGGTTCTCAATAGGGGCTAAGGAGGTATCAATAGTACCACTAGGAACTGACTCCTATAAAGCCTTAATAACATCATTTGTTAATGTAGCTCCTTTTTGATAGGTTTCAATCATTTCTTTTGTACCAGAGTTAAGAGAAGTTCCATGAATTTTTACACTTTCAACCGATGAGGTCTTTCTTAGATCAGCATACCCTAGATGTGACGGAAGTTGAATCAACTATGATGGCAACACAGGCTGGATTTATGATTTCCTTGTCAAAAACCCTTAAGAATATTTCTAGATGATATTTTCAGGAGGATTTGATAGCTCAGTAGTCTTTGACATCTCTTCTTCACTTCTTCCAACCTCTATTTATGAGCCTTATTTTCTTCCTTTTTTCCTCTTCTTCTTCTTTTTTGAAGGATTTTCTTGAAGTTCTTTCTTTATTTTCTTTCTTCTTATCTTCATCATCTCTACCATCATTTTTATTTTCACCTTTGTTCTCATTCTTGTCTCTTTTGTATTTTATTTATGCTCATTATGTTCTCTTGGATTATTACTAATGTCACCTTTTTGTTGTTCTTTAGTATGTTTATTGGTTATTTCTTCTGTGTCATTTGGAGGAACAAATGTCTCTGAAATGACATGTGCTTCACCAACATCTCCCATAGCAAGATGGTCTTCTATTCCTATAATATTGACAGGCTCTTATGCTTGAGTAGTATGATATGAAGAACTAGTTTTCATCCCATAATTCTTTGCCATTTTTCTAACTATTTTAAGGGTTTCTTGCCTCAATTTCTTAGTACTTTCCTTTTATTTAGTCATTTAAGGTAGTGACTCTTTGTTTGACCCTAAACATCTAGGAACATTCTTTTAGCAGGGAAGCAACATCTTTCTCAGACAAGGAGGATCCATATGTGTTTAAGGCATCAAATTTGAATTTGTCTTCAATGGTTATAGCTTCATGCCTTCTATGAACTAATGCTTCCCACACATTTTCAGTCACCTTAGATTCCTTATAGATTCCATAAACTCATTAAAGATAACCATGTGTTGAACAAAAGCATCTATAATTATTTTCTTATTCTTTTTATCAACTTCATCAAATAGTCTAGCAGTAGCTAGCAAAACCTCAAAATCTACCATGGTATTAACTAGGGTTTCCATTTCCAAAGGAGAGTTATCTCTTACCGGAGAAGAGATGGGCATGTCCTCCATAGGTCATGATGTGCCTTCATCCTTATTCTTCTCATGCACATGGATTTTGAAAGCTTTCATTTCATCTTATGTCTCTTCATCATCGAATGAGATCTCAACCTTATCTTTGGTTTCAATTTCTTCAATGTTTGATGAGGTATTGCTCCTTTTTCTCTTCAACCAACTTTATTCTTTTGCTCCACGTTCTATTTTTTCTTGGACCACATCACTCAAATTTATTTTCCTGCTAGCCTTTTGCTTTACTCTCTTTTCGAGGGCTGTAGATAGTGTAGACACTGAAAAATGTCTTGGTCTGCGAGTGTCATTTTTTTTGGTCTTCATCTTTTCATAATTAAATGATTTTAATTTTTTAGTTATCCTTGATCACATTGGACTCTATTAATTAAATATTTTTTAATTATTTAATTAATTCATCTATTGATCTTTATTCTACTATGATCAATTAAATAAAATTAATTACATCACTAATCCCCTTCTTCAGTAATTAAATAAATTATTATTTATTTAATTATTTATCTTTCAATATTTGTCTATAGTCAAATAATTATTATTAATTGTTTTTCTATTCATTAATCTTTTAATTCTTCTGTAGTAAAATTAATTTTAAATTATTTGACTATCTTTTAACATTTCTCTATTTCTTCCCATTTAATTAAAATGGTTAAATAAATCAACGATGAACATGTAACTCAAGCTAGGAGGAATGCTTGCTCTATCCAACGATGAAGGACTATCTCATTTTTGAATCTCAGTCATCAATTGAATCTGGGCTCTTACTTAATCTTGACTCTTCATTTTGTAACCTCCACTCCTCTGTATTGCATGTCTTCTCATCCATCGATCCTGGAATATTTCTAGAAGCTTAATCTTAACTATCTATTTGAATGGTTGTCTATAAAAGAAGCCTTCCTCCTCCATTTTTTATTTGACATCCACTAATCTCTGACTTTCATGCTTATTGTTTGAAGTTATTTACATACACACTTCACAATATGAGGGAACACTTGCAAAGGAAGCTTAAGGAGAGACACGAGAAGTGATTCAACTTCAATATGAGGAGTGCATTATTTGTTTACCTTGATTTTTCTCCTTTATTTTGATTTTTTTCTCTCAAGTTTTGATTGGATTTCTAGCTTAGATGGTGTTGTGGTTGTCACTAGAATCTATGCTAGTAGAAATTTCCCATCTTACATTGGTGAACCTAATGTGAAAGTATGTTTTTTTGCAAGAAAGTCTATGTTTCTTTTTTCTTTGCTATGTAACAGGTTCGAGTGACACAACTAAGAAAAAATGGCACAACCACTAAGAATAATGATGCAATTGTTAGGCGGGAATCCAAGTATGAAATGTCAATGCATTTGAGATGTGCAACAATGCATCTGAGGGTGGGATATCAAGATTTTAAATTGTGATGCAACTGATACAAAATGACACATTACAGTGATGCAAGTGATAGCCCAAACAACACAATCACCTGATAGGTATAAATATTTCTATTTTTAGTTCTCTTCAAATTTTCCTTTTAGGTTTTCATTAGAATAGGGTTTTGATGTGCTAATCATCTCTTTTTAGTGTGTGGCATTAGATTGAAGGAGCTTTTAAAACTATTTCTTTAGAAACAAAAATTGAGTTTTTCATCATTTTGTTTAAGGATAATTAATTTTGTTTTCTTACAACAACAAAAAGTTGCATCAAATTCATAAGGTTAAAATGAACATGCATCTTTCATTCATAAGGGTTTAAAATGAACCAAAAATGCATATGTTCACTCATGAGTTTTAAAATGAACATACATCACATGTCATTGGATTAAAAAGCACCCAATTGTTTGGGTATGTGCAGGATCATCATGGAAAAAACAAGCCCTTAAGTGGCAAAAAATTCAAAAAAATCAAAGTTAAGCAACTTGACATAAAAATTTGAATAAGATATCTATATTATTTAAAAAATATGTAAGAATAAAATTTGTAGAAAATTGAATGTATTTTATAAACTACTAGGTTTATTTTAAAAAAATATCTATTTAGTGAAAATTTCAAATTTCAATGCAGTAGTACTTCAATTTCAGGGAAAAAATAAGAAGTAGGTATTTATCTGACCACCCTAACCACAACAAAATGATAATATTTTTTTATAATATTTTAGATATAAGTAGAGGAATCATCTCCCGATGTGATGCATATTTTTTTGTAATTTTTTTCCAAGTAAATAATTAATTATGAATTTTTTATTACAACTTTTTAAAATTTTAAAAACTCGTATGTCTGACCACCTTAACTTGGTCAAAAATTCATGAAATTCATTTTTCTTAATCTTATAGTATGTGAAGCATAGAATGTGACACATGTTTTGGATTCAAAAAATGTGATATTGTTTGAAAGATATAGATATTTTTCAATCAACCTATCAATCAGGACTTTAGTTGTAATTCAAATAAAAAATGAATAATAATTATTTATTAAATTCAAAGTAAAGCATAATTTATATTGGTGGAAAGTTGAGAATCTCCTTTAAAACCACTTTTTCTTTTCATCAATTTTGGGTAAAAGAAAAATCATCATCCACATACCAATCATATCGCAGCTTTTTGGCCCATCATGACCTTGCACATACCTGTTTGTTTCATCATAAGCAAGGGTTAAAACTAGCAAGTGTTTTTTGCGTCTTGTGGTTGGAATTTTGCTTTTGCATGCATATGATCTTCTCTCATGCCACTTGGAGATCTTGAGAATCAAAAGCATTCCTTTTGTATTTTTACAATTGCCTATTGTGGACAAAGATTTTGGCACCCAATATTCTCTTACACTTCTAGGGTTTTTCACCTAAATGGAGAGAGATGGGCCAAAATGGGAAATTTCCCCACTCAAAACTAATGCAAGTACAAATTAAATCTACCTAAATGTAATGTATAATGTAGAAAACTACTAAAAGAGGTTGATTATTAATGCAAAACCTAAGAAATGTAAGTTTTTTGAAAACACATTGTGATATGCAAAATGACCTAAGAATGCAAGTAAACAATAACAAAAATGAAAGAGACTAGAGAGGTGCACCTAGAGACTGGACTATGATGTAGAGAGGCTCTAGAATCCTATAGAATTTATTGTTGAATCCCAATGGGACATTTACTCCAAGTTGGGTGACTTAGTCCTCTTTCGGGGAGATTCTACTGGAATAGGTTTTAACCAAATGGGTATTCAGAAATGCAAAAATCACTTTTCAGGCCCGTTAGTGGGACTAATTTTCCATACATGGCAACTTAGTCCACCTAGGAATCTCAAAACATTTGGGGTAGGAATCTGAAGCTTTTAGTCTACACTTCTCTTCTTGACAGATGTCTGGATCTGATTATGTAGAAATCAAGCTATAAGAGGTCTCCAAGCTTCTGTTAGGGATTTTGTTGAATTGAATGACTTTGATGAAATGAAAACACCTTTTAACACCTTTCTCTTTGACAAATCTGCATACAAGACCCACAAAACACACATGTAAAGAGGGGAAAAAGGGTTAAGGGATAGAGAATAGGGGTTTTCCTTGGTCAAACCCCAATTTGGTAATCAAAACCTTGAAAATAAAATGAAAGAGAAATAGAATGATGAATGAACAACATGCAATGCTACAACTCACCAAACCCTTGATGTAGAAATCTGAAGATATGCAAGTAGATGCTCCAATAGATGCTTGATAATGCCTAGAATGCTTTGAGAATGAATGTATGCTAATGTATGAGTGAATGTATTAGATGAATGGGGGTGAAAATGAGAGGAAAACCCTTTATGTATACATAATTTTACAAAATTTCTCAAAAATAACACATCACAAACTGACCTCAAGGTTAAGAGAATAATCTCCCGCTAGAAATTTAAAATAATTTTGATTTTTGTGCCCAATGGGACTAAGTAGCCCCAAGTGGCAACTTGGTCTCACCAAGGCAATTTTACTAGGTGTCAGGAATTAAAGTGTACTTAATTATTTTTAATGGGATTATTCTCTGAAACACACTTAAGTAGGGTTGGAAAGTGCATTAAGGGTCCATTTAAACATAAGAAAGGGTCAAATTATTGATGATAAGCCTAGACAAGCGTGAAAGTTTGTTACAACTCTTTACAACACTTTGAAATATAAGACTTGGTAAGTCATAAAAAGGATTTATTTAGGTGAATTATAATGAAAAGTTCCTAGAAAAGTGTGAAAGTGGGTTATAACACTTCACAACACTTTTACAAGAAATCATAGAATTCTTATTGATTCTCAAGGACCTAAAACCTAATGTGAATGTGTTGGCCACATTAAAACATTAAATTAGGGAAAAATCAAGCCAAAATCACCAAGAGGGCCTAAAAATGTGAAAAAGTAGAAGGGTTACTTTTTTTGTGTCCACATTTATCCCCCACTTTAGTGAGAGGATGAACTTGCTTCAAACACACACTAAAGTAGATCCACACACAACCAAGAGGGGTTCCAATGAACTAATGCTAGTAAGATGAGACAACAACGATCAAGAGGAATGATCAAGCCCCTAGGATGAAGATCCCATAGAAAACTAAATAGGATCACAAAGAAACACACATGAGAATGATGTAAATGAAGAGGAAGATAAGGAAAAAAGAGAGTCAAATCAAGCTTCGATCACTTTTCCATCCCATTGTGGATCAAATCTAGGTTGTTTGTCCAAAAAGAAAAATGTACACTTACTCTGAGGAGACAAAACTCATGGCTTTCCACTGGTGAGAAGGCCCAAAAGGTGAGAAACATACACTCATGGATGGTATGCACTCACACACACATAGGTGGCTATAGGGAAATTCATTCCTTGAAATGGGCTTCCCACTCAACCATACCAAAGTTATATCCCCTAATAACTTTAATAAGGCGCCACAAAATAAAATGACATTCTGAGCTTCATGAGACAAGAAAAATTTTCTATGCTTGTAGCTCATTAACAAACGCGATGGCACCACAAGCATGCAAGTTGTGTTATGCAAGGTGGCCATATAACAAATGCAAAATGCTACATTTAAAGAAAAGTTCAAAGGAGTCTTGCTTAGTTCATTTGAGGTCTATAACTTAGGGAACATTGTGCCTAATGTTTCTAAGAGAGGACCAATCAAAGAATAGAAGATTCACAACTTAGGGGATGTAGTGTGTCTCATCAAGCCACCAAGAGGAATGCAATATGCTAAGATAGATCACGCTCATGACACCCAATGTCATCCACAAAGTGACAAACACATCATATGAAGTAAGAAGGCTTCACTAGGAACCAAGAAAAAGAAAAAAAATGCAAAAGGAATAATGCCAATTTATGCCCCCACTTTAAAGGAATTGCTACACACTGTTCTGTGAGCAATTACTTTAAAGTAGCAAAGGAAAAATGCAAAGAAAAAGAAGATATGACAGCCAACTTGGAAAGCCCTTATATGAAAATTCATATGTTTCCAAGTAAGGCTATGTCATGTGAGAGAAAGGAAAAATAAAGTGAAGGGGTTTCCCCCAAAGAAAAACACCAAACACATAAGGGATCTATGGATTTGGGGTCGGTATGTTCTTTGTTGCAATGTTTTTTTTAGAGAGATCAGAATTGTCATCATCCCCCAAATACATAGAATTGGAAGAATGACACAAAAATAGAGAAAACAAAGGAAAAGAAAGATCCATTTGGGTGAACATGGAAGAGACATAGGATACATCTCGAAGCTTTGTGTCATCCCCAAAAGGAGAACACGAGCAAAATGAAAAAGAAAAGGTGAATGAAAATGGAAAAACTTCTGGGTCAACATGAGAGAGACATTTCGGTCTCAATGCCTTGCATCATCCCCAAAAGGAAAACACAAGAAAAAGAAAAAGGAAAATAAAAAGAAAAGGGGCCTTTTGGATCAACATGAAAGAGACATGAAATGTCTCAGTGCCTTGAGTCATCCCTAAAAGGAAAACACAAGAAAAAGAAAAAGAAAGGAAAAAGCAATGTATGACATATAGAAGAGTGAAGGTACAAATAGAGGAATGTCACAAAGAGAAGGAGAACATCAAATAGAACATCACGGGGGAACAGGTTATGCACATGTAAACACACAAAGGAAAAAGAAAAAGAAAGTGCAAAAGACTACAAAGAAAAATTTGAATCAACCATCCAACAAGTTATCCACCTACCAATCTTAATTGGTATAAGCAGAAAGTGAATAACATAGCTAAGGGACAATGAAAAAATGCATTACTAGGACAAGGCTAGAGCAACTTCTTTCCCCCACTGAGTGCAAGACAAGAATGAGCCAAGGTAGTTGATGGGAAAGGTTATGTAATAGTGAGAAGAGAATGTTCTACAACTATTACATGAGAAGGTGTTGGATGGTGGATTACGGGTTCAGGGGATAGCAATTATCGCCATCAAAATGATACTTGCTCAGTATTTCTTTCAATTGGCGACACTCATCACTTCTATGTCTAAAAAAGCGATGATATGCACAATGTGGAACATTAGCATCTTTAGGATAGATCACCAACCTATTCATGGGTGGTAATAGTATGATTCCTTTGTTTAAAAGTATTTGCAATTTCCTTTCACATCCAGGTGGTGGATGGAGAGGAAACTTGAGTTTTGGTAACTTGTAAGGCCTCTTGCGCTTGCTAGATTCAAAATTTTCTTGAATAGAAGGAGGAGGAGGAGGAGGAGGACCCAAATTGATCCTATCATCCTTGTTATTGTTTGCAAGCAAGGGTTGTTCATGAGGAAGGACATTCAGATCAGGAGGGGAATCAAATATCAATGTGCCATCATCACAAAGTCTCCAATATTCTCTAGGAGGCTTGTTGTCATGAGGAGGATCTTGATATCCTAACTCTATTGTGTTATCATATTTTGGATTTTGTTCAAAGAGTTGATGAATTTCATGTTTAGTTGTTGTGTCACATCCTTGTCTTCTCAAGATGGTAAAACCTCTACCATAGGTTTCTTCAAGGTTGATTGGAGTACTAGTGATTTTGTTATCATAGAATGGTTGAGGGGTTCCTTGTTTAGAAGAACTAGGTCCACCTGATGGAGGGAACTTAGGTCCTTTGTTTGTCTCAAGATGTAAATACCCAAGCATATCAAGAGGTGATACTATTGGAAGGCCTTGTTGGTTCATGGATGGATAAAAGGATGCATTGGCTTTGAGGTTGTCAAGGCATTCATTTAAGAACTTATTCATGCTTTCATCATCTTCTCCAATGATGTCAACATCATGAGGAGGACATTCATGAGGAGTTGAAGGAGAATGAGGAAGCTCAATGTCATTATGATTAGTTCCAAAGGCACAACTTGACATGTTAACAGAAGGTTTTAATGACATCCAAAGCTTATTAAAACACATATCCATTATGCAAATGTATGAAAGGAAACTAAGTGAAAGAAATGGAATAAAACAACAAATCTAGAAACAATAATAGGAGTGCAATAACATAAAACAAAAATGCAGACAATGACCTAGAAATGACATAAATTATAGTGTAGAATGTGCAAGTGGACTAAGTTGCTCAATGTGGCAAATTAGTCTAGGTTATAATTTTTTTAAGAATTTTTAGAATTTTAAATTGAATTTTATGATTTTTAAATTTGCAGATGCGGGTATAATATGAAAATGCAGATATTTTTGAATTTTTTATGAAATGCAATGCAAAAATGCAAGCTATATGAGATTTTTACTAATGCCATTTTTTAAAACCCTAGGATGCAACAATGTAAAACTTAATGCAATGTTGATGTAAGCTATTCCTAGGATGTAAATGCACTTGAAATCAGAAGTAAAATGTTCTAAAGTTGAGTTCACCAAAATGTGGACAAAGGGTGACACCCAATATTTTTAGTATGCAAGATTTTTGGAATAAACTGTGTGTGATTTTTATATCATCAACGTTTCAGATCATACTCCATGATCCATCATCAGGATGATTAGCAGTAGAGTATGATGCTAATCATCCTGATGATGGATCATGGAGTATGATCCGAAATGTTGATGATATAAAAATCACACCTGGTCTCAAAATCACTCTGCTAATCATCTGATGGTCATGAGTATGATCCAGCGTTGTGATATAAAAATCACCTGATTTATTCCAAAAATCTTGCATACTAGCATCATGGTACAGTGGGAAACAAAATGTTATTAACCCAATATTTTCTTACACTTCTAGGGTTTTTCACCTAAAAAGAGAGAGATGGGCCAAAATAGGCAATGTACCCACTCAAAACTAATGCAAGTACAAATGAAATATACCTAAATACAATGTCTAACTATAGAAAATTGATAAAAGATGTTGATTACTAATACAAAACCTAAGAAATGCAAGTTGTTTGAAAACACATTGTGATATGCAAAATGACCTAAGAATGCAAGTAAACAATAACAAAAATGAAAGAGACTGGAGAGGTGCACCTAGAAACTAGAATGTGATGCAAAGAGGTTCTAGAATCCTACATAATTTTTTGTTGAAGCCAACTAGGAAACTTACTCCAAGTTGGGTGACTTAGTCCTATTTTAGGGAGATTCTTTTGGAACAGGTTTCAGCCAAAAGGATATCAAGAAATACACAAATCACTTTTTAGGCCTGGCAGTGGGACTATTCACCACAGATGGTGACTTAGTCCACTTGGGAATCTCAAAAAATTTGGGTCAGGAATTTGAAGCTTTCAGTTTGCACTTCTCTTCTTGACAGATGTCTGAATCTAATTCTATAGAAATTGGGCTATAAGAGGTCTCCAAGCTTTTGTTAGGGATTTTGTTGACTTGAATTACTTTGATGAAATGAAAACACCTTTTAACACCTTTCTCTTTGACAAATCTACATACAAGACCTACAAAAAACACATGCAAAGAGGGGAAAAAGGGTTAAGGGTTATTGAATAGGGGTTTGCCTTGGTCAAACCCCAATTTGGTAATCAAGCCCTTGAAAATGAGATGAAATAGAAAGAGAATGATGAATGAACAACATGAAAAATTTTCTACAACTCACCAAACCCTTGATGTAGAAATCTAAAGATATGCAAGTAGATGCTTCAATAGATGCTTGATAATGCCTACAATGCTTTGAGAATGAATGTATGCTAATGTATGAGTGAATGTATTAGATGAATGGGGGTGGAAATGAGAGGAAAAGCCTTTATTTATACTTGATTTTACAAAATTTCCCAAAAATAACACATCACAAGCTGACCTCAAGGTTAAGAGAATAATATCTCGACAAAAATTTAAAATAATTTTTATTTTTGTGCCTCGTGCAACTAAGTCACCCTAGGTGGTGACTTGGTCCCACTAGGGCAATTTTATTGGGTGTCAGGAATTAAAGTGTACTTAATGATGTTTAACGAAATTATTCTCTGAAACACACTTAAGTAGGGCCGAAAAGTGCATTAAGGGGCCATTTAAACATATGAAAGGGTCAAATTATT
>VDFB02047924.1:0-25115 GCA_007258455.2 Sequoia sempervirens
AGGAAGGCTCGGATTCTATAATCTGACGCATTAAGGCAACATAACTGGAGAACTTATGTGGCCTTTTGCTTTCTCTGAATGTGCCTCTAGGAGCTGCAAAGTTTTCAGCCTCTTGCATAGTGCGACTGGCCCATAGAGGTCTCTTCCTCCCAATAGCAATATCTGTAGGCCCATCAGTAGGTTCCAAGGGTTCAACTGGATCAAGATCTTCCTTTGGTTCCATTGTCTCCCTCTGAATCTCAGGAGTAAGGTCAACCTCCATGTCCTGAGGAGACTCTTCATTATCAATCTCCATATGAATCCCTCTGGATCTCCTGAATGCAACATCTTCCTCGAATGTGACATCCCTACTAATCTCTATTGACTTCTGACCTGGAATGTAAATTCTGTAAGCTTTTGAAGTCTCACTGTAGCCCACAAAGATTCCCTTCTTGCCAGAAGGCTCCAGTTTGGTTCTCTTTTCTTTGGGAACATGAACATAGACAGGACAACCGAAGATCCTCAAATGGCTGACTTCAGGCTTCTTCCCTGAAAAGGCTTCTTCTGGAGTCATATTCTCCAAGATCTTATGAGGGCATCTGTTCTGAACATATACTGCTGTCCTAGAAGCTTCTGCCCATAGGAAGGTTTGCAAATCTTGATCATGAATCATGGCCTTTGCTGCTTCCACAATTGTCCTGTTCTTTCTTTCGGCAACACCATTTTGTTGTGGATTATAGGGAACACAAAGCTCCCTCTTAATTCCTGCATCAGTACAAAAGTTTCGAAAACTACTGGAGGTGTATTCTCCACCATTGTCAGATCTAAGAACCTTAATTCGTTTACCAGAAAGATTTTCTACTAAAGCTTTAAACTCTTTAAACCTATCTAGAACTTCCTCAGATTCTTTAGATTTCAAAAAATAAATCCAAGTCTTCCTAGAGTGATCATCAATAAAGAGAACATAATACAAAAAACCACTCGAAGAAGGAACAGACATAGGACCACATAAATCAGAATGAATTAGGTCTAAAATACACTTAGATCTATTTTCTCTACTATGAAAGGGGGCTTTTATGTTCTTACCTAATGCGCAGCCTTTGCATGTACCTTCGTGTTCCGGGTTGAATTTGGGAAGGCCCGTCACCAACTTCTCCATGATGGGTAGAGCTCGAAAGTGCAAGTGAGCCAATCTCCGATGCCAAAGATCACAAAGGCTGGTAGAGTCATGAACCAATGCTTGAAGAGGAAGTGAGCAGACCTTATAGAGGTTATCATGTCTTACTCCAATTACTTGAGCATCCTTGAAGTTAGAGTTTTGCATCCACACTAGAACTTTGCCTTTGGAGAAGGCAACTTGATATCCTTTATCTTCCAAGGCTGAAATAGAAATAAGATTACACTTGATTCCGGGAACATAAAGAACATTACCCAATTGAACCGATATGCCAGAATCCAAGTGAAGTGTGGAGGTTCCAATTCCCTTTACGGAGTAGGTGGCATCATCTCCAATGATGACTTGATCAGCAGATTCCTTTTCCACCAAATTGGATAAGTGTCCCTTGAATCTAGTTATGTGGCGGGAGGCACCACTGTCGATTATCCAGGTGCTGGAGTTGGAAGGTATACAGCTAGATAGCGCTGAATGAGACATGGAATCGCATGGACCTTTGAACTTCAGATCATACACCATCTTGACAAGCTGAAAGCAATAATCTGAGTGCAATACACTGATCACGATCCTCAAACCCGCTCCGATACCATGTTAAATTTTGTAATCAGTAGTAAATGCACAGAAGATTAAAATAAAATCAGACAAAATGACACAGCATGTACCCTGGGAAAACCCTCCTCTTGAGGGAGAAAAACCCAGCAACAAAGATCTCTCTTATATATATATGAAGCAACAGTGGCTGTCTTTACAAATTACAGTGTGGTCTAACTCAAGACCAGTAAGCAGTATCTGATAATGAATAAAATATAGATAATAATCTATAGATCACACCTGGCAGAATACAGAGTTACCAAAGTTCGCTTTGCACTGAAGATTCACACTGTGCAGTGTTCGCACTTTAACAGGTTCGTGCTTGATGAATGTAACTGATCTCTCTAACAGATTCGCACTTCGACAATCTTCTGATCTGAATGCACCTTGATTAGCAATTAGGTTGACCACTGTTCGCCATTGATAGAATTTGAGTCGAGCTTCATTATGGAGTTCGCCTTTTTATTTATAGACTTGTTCACCTCTGATGAGATCTCAATGCTATATTCGCCTTTTATAAGGACGATCTCCTCTAGATCGCAGTAATGTTGTACTTGACTATGACGGACTGGCTGAGAGTAATCGAAGAAGAATGTGTCTAAATGATGAACAACTTGAAGTCGAATATATATCCATTCATTATATGTCGGCCTCAATATATTAAGAAAATCCTTTTACAAATGTCGGCCTTTAATAGATAAGTAATAAAGGAAACCTTTTATGTCGGCCAGAATATAAGACACAAAAATAATGAGTATTAAATGAATAGTCGAAGACTACATTCAGTTTAATACTCTCTCAACGAACATGAGCTGGAAGGATCAACCGACGCTGTTAAGCATTAATGCTTTACGGTATACATCAATTTTGTCTTCACCATCACAATCTTGATCATCCTTTTATCTTATGGGATAATTTTCCAAATTTTTGAACTTTTTTGAATTTTTTTCAAACTTTACCAAGGGGGCATACTTATAGCTTGTTGTCACCACGACATCTTAGAACATCTCTTAACTAAAATTATTTGACACAATGTGATGAACAACATTATGTCAAAGAGGGGAAAAATGTAGACACTAAAAAATGTCCTAAGTTTGCGAGCACCATTTTTCTTGGTCATCATCCTTTGATAATTGAATAATTTTTATTATTCAATTATGTTTGATCATATTCTTTTATTTTATTATTTAATTAATTAACCTTCTCATTTCTATCCTAATCATTTAAGTTAATTAATAGTGTCACTAATTCCCCCTCTTCAATATTTAAACAAATTATAGTATTTATTTAATTATTTGTTTATCACCTTTCATATATATTTAAAAAATTACTGTTAATTATTTATCTATTCATGGTCTTTTATTTTCTCTATAGCTAAATAATTATCAAAATTATTTAATTATCCCATTTCACCTTCCCCTATTAAATAATTAATCTAAATTAATTATTTAATGTATGATTTTCATCTCCCCATTTAATTAAATTGATAAATTTAATTAAATGCTCATATTTTCATTTTCTCCAAATAAATAATTTGAATAAATTATTTATTTACCACTTGTCCCCTTCCCCCATTTTTGAATAAATAATTTAAAATAAATTATTTATATACCACCTAGTCAAAGATTCCCTTTCATTAGCCTCTGTCATAGCCTTCATTGTTGTCATAGCCGTTAGGTGTTCTACTTGTCATGATTCCTCCAAGAATAGCATATTCTTGGTACATCAATCTTGGACCATTGATCTTGGAATCCTTCTAGAGGATAAATCTCAGTCATCCATTTGAAAGGTTTTCTATAAAAGCAACCTTCCTCCTCCATTTTCACCTTAATAGCTAATCTTCTCCAACTTTCTTGCTTACAATTTATAGGTTTTGCCCAAGTATTTCAACAAATATGAGGGAAAAGTTGCGTAAGAAACAAACGGAGAGTAAGAGAAGTGAATCAACCAATATGAGGAGTAATCTATTTCATGCTTTCATTTCTAGCTCTATCCATTATTTTGTATTCTCTTGTTGATGAGTTCTTATTAGTCTAGAGGTGTTAGCTATCACTATTCTAGGCTAGAAATTAAGAAACCCCATTTCACACACATAGAAAAATAATTTTAAGGTTTTATGGGAATGCTACCAAAAAAATATCTTCCAACCTTGAACTATACTTCTTATGAGAGCAATTTCATAATCATTCAAAATTTATTAAGCAATATAATATAAAATTCAGATGGAAAACAAGAAATAATTTCAACTCTAAGGTTTCAATTTCTTAATTACATAAATTTGTCTCATTCATTCTCCACTTCACGTCCCTCCAATATTTTTGTTTTTGATATTTTTTTTAGTTTTTTACACACAAAACTACCAAAACTAGCTAACATTATTTTACAACACCATTAATGAATAAAGGTTACTTGAGTGAAAGTTGATTGATGATGTGAATAGTGAGTTATGGAGCTTGAAGGTCCACCAACAAACTGTTTGACATCCAAAGCATGTTATGAGACAATCATTCAAATAACATTCAACTATTCACATGCAATAATTATTTCTTTAATACTAGTTGCATACTTGTGGACTCAACATCCAAAAGAAATAAGGGTCTATAGGAATGGTGCATGTATCATGAGCACTTCGACCCTGAATTTTCATCATATTAATTCTACTTTACTTAGTTATTCTTACATTTAAAAATAGAATTAATAATCAAAATTAAATGAACTTGTTGAATTTTACCTGAGTATCAATGTTGACTATTTCATTTAACAATGCAACTATCATCACTATAGACACTGGAAAATGTCTTGAATGTTATCATGCACTTGAGTCAGGTATAAGAACATCATTTCCTCCTAAAAACTATATTTTCACCAATTAATTAAATTTTCCTAGCTATTTAATTAATTACATCATTTTCATATATTAATCTAATTAGATGAATTCATCGCCTTTTCATACTAATATTTTTTCTTGTTAAATTAAACACATCAAGTTATTTAATTTAAATCCCAAATCCTCTTATTTAGTTAAATAACTTCCTGTTATTTAATTAAATATCATATCATATTTCCCCTTTTCATAAAATCACTTTATTTAATGGATGTCATCTAATTCCCCTAATTGTGGAATTAAACCTTTGTTTAATTATCAACTACTTATTAAATATAATTCCCCCCACTTGTAAGTGAATATTCTAAGATAATATTCCTCCTTTGAACATTCCTCCAAAAGGAATATTCGCATAGAATATTCTTCCCCTTTTGCATAATTAAAATTTGTTTTAATTTGCTTAATTTTTTACTTTCCCTCACCCATCAAAATATTCTAAATAATATTCTCTTTCTTCATTAGTTTGGAAAAGGAGAATATTCCTTTTCTAAGAAACTTAATTGACTTCTTGAGCAATTTAACTTGTGACCTCTTGTGTAAGTTGAAAGTGTGTTTGTTTGGAAAGTTAGCTTGTGAACTCCTGAGCAAGTTGAAAGTGTGTTTGTTTGGACAAAGGAGAACCCTCAATTAAATCTCATTGATTCTCATCCATTGATGAGAATCCATGATCAATTCCTTGAACTTCTTCCATCCGTGACTGTTGATTAACCTTTTTAGTCTCAACCATTCATTTCTAGAACCTTTGCTCTCATATAAATAAGTCACTATTTGGAGACAATTAGATCCATATTCTTAAAAGAAAACTCATTGTATTGAAATCACTCATACTCACACTCACTTTTTGTAGCTTAAATACTTACATTAATTATCTTAGCTTCCATTAATGGCCTCCATGGTAACATAGATTCATGCATTTAGCTTGTTTATTAATTAGGGTTTGAATCTTTTAGCTTAGAATCCATTTAGATTAGCTTTTCATTCACAAATCTTAATCATCTTAGCATAAAATCATGTTAATATAGCTTGCTTCAAAATAATTCAATTTTAAATCATGTTTCAACACACATTTCACCACGGTTTAGATGGTTTTGTTCAATATAATTGATTGAAACAAGCTTATTATCCTCAAGATCGAGAAATGGTCACAATTCTATATCAATGAGACACCACTCCCCCAATAGGATAAGTCTCAATTGATTAGAGTAGGCATTTTAAAAGCTTTCATAGTTTAGCATGTTGGTTTTGATAAATGCTTAGTTTTAGTTTAAATTAAATGATCTCTATTGGACTAATGTTAGTGACATGAATATGCTTTGATTCTTCATGGATCAAGTGTAGTCAACCCATACTAACCCGTTGGTCACATTTTTGCACTAGAAAGAGGGAAAAATCAATTATATTTAATGAATTTTTCTCTCGAAGTCCATTTTCTAATTTTTATAGATATAGTGATGCTCTAGATGATTTTAGCAATTCTTTTGTAAGGTGTCGCCATATAGAGACACTATCATCATTTGATACAATGATACCTAATTAATACCCTAGCGTTGATTAAAATAAATGACGATGCTAAATACTTTTGGAGGTATCAAGGATTTACAAATGGTGACGCTCCCAAATAGTGATGCTATTGTCATCATTGGATTTCTACAGAGAAAAGCTATCATGAACAACAACAGGGTATGTGCAAGATCATGATGGGCCAAAAAGTGGTGATATGATGGGTATGTGTAGGGTATGTGGCTGACAACTTTTCTTTTACCCAAAATTGATGACACGAAAAGGGTTTTTAAAGGAGATTCTCAGCTTTCCACCAATATAAATTATTGTTTATTTTGAATTTAATAAATAATTATTATTCATTTTCTATTTGAATTATGACTAAAGTCATGATTGATAGGCTGATTGAAAAACATCTATAGCCTTCAAACGATATAACATTTTTTAATCCAAAACATGCATCACATTTTATGCTTTGTATACTATAGGATTAAAAAAAATTAAATTAAATTTCATGAAGTTTTAACTAGGTTAAGGTGGCCAGCCATATGAGTTTTTATATTTTTTAAAAGTTGTAATTAAAAATTCATAATTAATTATTTACTTGGAAAAAAATTACCAAAAAATATGCATCACATTGGGACATGAATCCTCTACTTATATCTAAAATATTATAAAAAAATATTATATTTTTGTTATGGTTAGGGTGGTCAGAAAGACACCTACTTATTTTTTCTCTGAAATTTAAGTGCTACTACATTGAAATTTCAAATTTTCACCAAATAGATTTTTTTTTCTTAAATAAACCTAGTAGTTTAGAAACTACATTCAGTTTGCTATAGATTCTATTCTTACATATTTTTGAAATAATATAGATAACGTATTCAAAATTTTACGTCAAGTTGCCTAAATCTAATTTTTCTAAATTTTATTGCCACTTAAGGGCCTACTTTTTCCATGATGATCCTGCACATACCTGACACCCTTCTTTGGTAAGAAAAAAAGTGATCAATTTTTGACATGTACTTTAACTTTTTACTGCATTTGATCACTAGAGTGCCTCTAACTTTGTTCTATTTTTTAGGCTTACTAGGTTTTGCATGTTGGATGATAAAAGATGAAGTGAAGAAACATTCTTATCTTTCAAATCTTATAATCATAACAAATGTTTTCACAATTTTGGGGCAATTATAACCCATTCATCATGCTTTTCATTTTATGCTTTAGAAACATGCTAGCTTTCAATTGGGTTTTAAAATAAATGCTCAAAATCAGTTAAAATTGAACCCTCATCTCATCTTACTTTGGATTTAAAATTGAACAATACAACTTAACACTTCATTTGGTGCTTAAAATAAACTCACCTTTATTTTCAGGATTAAAATTAACAAGTGTTTTCTATGTTTTGTGATTTACATTTTTGTCATTGAATGCTTATGCACTTCTCTTGAACCACTCGGTGATCTTGAGAACCAAAAGCATTTCCTTGAAATTTTTATATAATCACCCACATATTTCGATTTGGATTAAAATGAACCACATTCTATTGTGAGGAAAATGTGTTTTGGATGCTCTCTCATTATTTTATCTGACTTGGGAGATCAAACAAAAACTATACTTCCTTTATTTTTTTAAATATTTAGAGGGGCTACCTCCTCACTTTGAAAGGAGGGAATGACCCAAGCAAAAATAGTGTAAACCTAAGAAATTTCAAGTCACTATATAAATAATTTGTTTATAATGAAATTCATAAGAAACAGATGTGGATTTGTCATATTGACAAGTGCCACCCTTAGTATTCATGTGATATGTTAAAATATCTTCTTAGAAAGAGACTTGGAGGCCTCTTGATTGAAAAAATCATGAGCTAATATTTCCATGTGTATGGCCACCTTATATAAAAGTCTTTATTATGAACCAAATGTTTAGAAGCCAAAAAACTTTATGCTTGTTGGTGCAGGAATAGTTGTTCTAAAGCCACCTCACATTTTACTATTCATTTTCAAAACAAGAAAATCCTTAGGATCTTTAGATCTTCAAGATTTGAAATTTGGTGGTCTCAAGAAGTTTGTGTCGTGGAGGGGAGCCAGTGTCACCAAATCTCTATTTGTTCACATTGTCTTAGTTTTTTGAGAGAATTCAAGTGGTGATTCAACAAGTAGTATCTTTTGAACCTAATGTTGTAAATTCTTGTGAGTCGGTTTAATAGTTTGCTTGATTCCAAAACATTACAAACAAAAATTCACGATCTTCCTCAAAATTTCAAAATATCTAGTCTATGTATTGATACCATTTGAAAAGGCCTTGATATTAATGCTTGTCCTCAAGACTTCTATGCTTATAGATTTCTAAATATATTTACTTATATCTCAATCCATACTTCCCAAAGTTAACATAAGCAACTATGGTTTGAACCTCATCCTTTTCAAAAAATGGACCTTGTGAAATTTATGATGTTTTCAACATAGACATTTAGTTTGAACTTAATCAAGACAAGTGTTTGCGGTAAAAGAAACTCACTTAAGCAAGATAAATTGAGAAATTGAACCCACATGACCATTTTGAAAATAATTGCTCTAGTTGAACACCTCGACCGTATAGGTGCAATCATTCAACAAAAAAATGAACTAATTCAGGGAGAACAAACTGACATATTAGTAGTTTGAGAAGCTTCACCTTTGAAACAAAGGAAACAATTATTCAGTGGAGAAACACAACACTCTTAGATGAATAAGAGGAACAAGTTGATATTGTGGCTGGAAGGCCCATATTACCAACATTGCATGGCAATAAATATCCTATTTTCTTTCATAAACTTAAACCTTTCTAAATGATCTCACATAAAATCAGAATCCTCAAGAGAAGGTCTATAGGTTATCATTTTAAGCATATAAATATTAGTCCAAAATCCATCAAAATACACCTTTTAGCACTTCACCAAAATAAAATTAAGTTAGCATACAAATTCTACAAACGTGCTTCAAGGAACAACCCAAACTTTTATGCATTCTTTTATAGTCAAAACCCTAGTCTTTTTCACAATATTGAACCTATCTAAATCATTGGGTCTTTAGGATTTGAAAAATTTATAGGTCTATAATTTTTCTCACTACTATGGTCTTATCAAACAAAGGTTCACTCTAAGTCAACATTGGGTAAAAAATTTCATCCACCCCTTCATCAAATTTCATCCTTCACTTCACCAAACTTTTCAAAAAATTTAAATACACCAACACTTTTTGACTTCAACATCTATCAACACTTTTTGACTTCAACATCTATCAACCCAATCCCTAACTTAGACACTTTGTATGAGAAATGAATCCTTTTCCATGTATTTGGCTAAGTTAGTTATCATATTTGAAAAAAATTTATCTTGAAGGTCACAAGTCTACCCTAAAGGTTCACAAGTTCATAAACAACCTTTATCCAAACATCAACACATCAAACTTAAGTCAAAGGTGTTGTCCCAAATTTTTTGAAAAGATCAATTCTCACGTCACCCACCTTTTCATCTCTCATTATCATCATTTCTCTAAAAAAACATAGAGCATCCCTTTTACCTAGATTTGAGTCAACTAGAGAGTTCAAACATTACAAATCTCAACATAACTCTCCCAAAGGTGACCCAAAATTTATGGTAAAAATAGGATCACAACATGAGAATCATGGAGAAAACCAAAGATACATTTACCTAAAGTGATCAAAATCCTTTAGAATTTGATCCAAGGAGTCATGTTACCCATCACCACAACCTTCATCATCATTAGGGCCATATGAGATAAACGATGGTACAAATAACCCATTTGAACTTACTAGGGAAGAAATCATGGAGCACCAAGCCTTAGAGGACATAGTTCCTAATTCCCCATCTTTTGTTGCACAATCATTGACACAAGGCTTGAATTCATCCACTATTCCAACAACTCCATCCCTAGAGCTAAATCAAACATCAATACCTACTATTGTAGCTAGTCTTGCTAAGGAATTTGGCCATACTCTTCCATTTTCAAGTAGAACCCTTGTAGCTACCCTCGATACCAATCCCCCATCCCAAACAACCACTTGGAAACCAAATTTTGGTACTCCTCCCATTCTAGAGGATCTAGAATAGCCATATAAACCACTTATGCTTCATTACTCCACAACAAGTTCAACATATCAAGGACACCCCTCTTAATCCATGCTTACAAGTACCACAAGTGTGCCCAACATCACACAAGGTAGTGTCCATCAACTGAACCCAAAAGGGAAAGAAAGTAATCTCATGCAAAATCAAACTTTGACACGACATGGGACCTCTTCATCCAATCCTCTCATTAATACATTAAACATAGTGGTTGACCAAAACACATCTATCCCATATGCCATCAACCCACATCAAAATAACCCCTTGGTCATAAACCCCATTAATCAAGGTAATACCTTGACCACATCTCAAGAAAAAGGGAAAATCCAAAACATTGGTAAAGGGAATCCTTTCAATCAATGGAACCAAGGTCCTAGTGTGCCTCTAACATCACAATATTTAACTGTGCCATCCTCATCTTTATCATTTTTCCCCCAATTCATACAAAATAAAATGGGACCTCAAACTTGCATTCCTCCACCACAATCCATTATCTTGCAAGGAATGTTAAACTAAGGGAATTCCCAACCTCTCATCAACAATGCACAATATGCATAGAACATCAACACCCAAACTCATCACAAATGTCCCAATCACTGGTTGATCCTACACTACAAGCACATGCCCTAGCTTTACAACAATCCCAATAGACTGATGAACAAGTAGTCCAACAACAAAAAAAAAAAAACAAGCAACCCTAGCAACAACACAACAACAACAAGCACAAGAAGCATCCCTAGCAACACAACAACAAAAAAAATCACAAGTAGCCCTAGCAACAGAACAACAACAGTAAGCACAACTAGCAGCCCTAGCAACACATCAACAACAAAAAACACAAGAAACCATAGCAACACATCAAAAAAAATAGCAACATCATTAGTAGCCTTAGTAACTCAACAACAGTAACAAGCTCAATAGTATGCCCAACAACAACAAATGCTCACACAACAACAACAGCAAGGTTTATATTATATCCCTCAACAAAACATCATCAAATTGAACACATTAGGAACATATATTCCTACACCATCATCACCTTATCCTACACCACCATACACACCATACAACACCTCTTCATATAGAAAACCCACGTACACTTCATCCATCATCCCATAATATGAAACATATGTTCCTCCACTTAGTCCACCAGATGATATAGTATCACAACTCAAGGCATTAACACAAAAAATGCCAAATATCTAAATGGGAAAAATGAAGAAACCTTATACACAAAACTTGTGCTTATATCTATTTGATTGAAAAATCGCAATGGTAATGTTCCCTCCTAGTTTTGAAATCCTAAAGTTTGAAAAATACAATGGCAGAGGAAGTATTATTGACCATATCAAAGAGTTTAATTTCATGTATATCAAGGTTTCCTATAAATTTTCCTATTTGGTGCACCTCTTCCTATGAAGTTTAGTAGGCCCTATCATGGATTGGTTTTCTCACTTCCTCCCAATATCAAAACTTTCCAAGAAATCATTGACAAATTCATATATCACTTCTCCTTTAATATTGACATGGATGTAAGCTTAGAAGAGTTATATACTCTCAAACAAAACAAGGGATAATCTTTCACAAATTTCTTGCAATGATGGATTCAAAGAGCAAGTAAAAGAAAGTGGCCAATTCTCGATGAACAAGTGGGAATTATCATAGAAAATTTAGATTCAGATCTATCCTTCCACTTGAAGATGCAATGTATCATATCTTATGAGGAGCTTGTGCCTAGATCCCTTAACATCAAGAGAGCTCTAATCTCATAGGGAAATACTCAATCATACAAAGATAACCATCCATCAACTATTTTAAATGAAAAGCCTCATGTTTGGGATAAAAAAAAATGTAACAAATGATGGAGTGGTAGATGCTAAGGTGGTCCTAAGTGCTCCTATGCAAAACAACAATCAAATAGCTAACATTCAATCAATTGTGCAACAAACAACACCAACACAAAAAAATTAGGTTAACACTCAAATGCAATAGAGATGAACACCTAACAATAATAACTATCCAAAATGAAAATATACATAGTTGTTAGAACCTATTAAGACTATCATGAAAAAATTGGTAGAGTCAAACCTAATAAAACTTCCAAACTTTGAAAACTACCATGAACTGTAGGAAAAACCACCCTGGTATAATGAAAAAGATATTTGTGACTTTCAAAAAATCAAATGGCATAATATAACAAAGTACATGCGACTCAAAAATATTATCCAAGATCTTATAGAGAGCAACACCATATTTGTTGAGGTACCGACTGGTAATTAGGATATTAAGATATACAAGACCCCGATGCCCGATATAGCAAAAGAAACAACAATGAGAAAGAAAAATATTATACAAATGTGTAGCATACCTATTCTAACGTGGTCACTTCCGATGATAGTGTCATAACTATCATCACCATCAAAGCACCTAGTGCAGAATGTGGAGTCACCACATGACGTGGTAAGGTCACCATCCAAGGAGTCCCATCTCAATCTAGGGCACACCCTACTCAGCCAACAACAAGCACTAGCGAGTAAAATCTATTAGATTAGCTTAAAAAGACCCCATCGTATATTTCTATCTTTGAACTATTGAGGCTATCCCCCACACATAGGGAAATCTTAGAGGAACCTTCGTCTACATCATTCATCCCTGAGAATATAGATAATGAGCAGTTTCAAGCTATGGTAGGGTATATCACTAATCATCTCCTCACCTTCTTAGAATTAAGACCTACCATCAAATCCATCTCATAATCATGCTTTACACCTTGAGGTTATTATTCATAAGAATAATTTTAAAAGAGTCTTAGTAGATGGAGGTGTCGGTTTAAACATTTTCACCCTTTATTTGATCAAGAATCTAGGCTATTCAGTCACAAAATCAATGATATGCAACTGACTTGCATATCTTTGAGTGAAAACCACATTGTGGCACTCTCTGATGTTAAAATAGTAAAAATAAAGGACATATCTGAGGGTGAAAATCTCTTTGAGGTACCCAAGGATGAGGGATTCAATCTACCCCTTAGTGTGATGCATCCAAAAAAGTCAATAGTTTTAGCAAAAAAGGGCACTTCAATCAACATAGGAACAAAAGAAGCACCTAAGATCATTTTCTATGTTGAATCCTTGATAGATGAAGAATAAAAGAACCTAGCAGCATTCCTCAAAGAGTGTAGAGCTAACTTTACATGGTCATACATAGATATGCTAGGGCTTGATCTAGAATCCAAACTTGTAAAGAAAAAGTTAAGATGCACCCTCATATAGCACTCTTGGTCATACTTGAGTTATAAAAGATTCTTGATGTTGGATTCATTTGACTGATAGATTATCCTAAGTGAGTTTCAAACCTGGTACCAGTCTGCAAACACAATGGGGGCATCAAAATATGCATTGATTTTAGAGGCTTGAAAAAGGCATGCATGAAGGATAATTTCCCTCTTCCTAACATCAACATCATAGTGGAATTAATAGTTATGCATGAAATAATATCATGCAATGATGGTTTTTCAAGCTATAGTAAAATCATGATTGCCAAGGAGGATCAACACAAAACCCCATTCACTTGTCCATGGGGGACATACTACTAGAACATGATTTCATTTTGGCTAAGGAATGTAGGAGCAACATATCAAAGAGTAATGACCCTCATATTTCATGGCATGCTCTACAAAATATTTGAAGATTATGTGCATGATATTTTGGAAAAGTTAAAGAAAAGGAATAAGCACATACAATTCTTGGGGCCCATCTTTGATAGATTTGAACAATATAAGGTACAACTAAACTTGAAAAAGTGTGTCTTTGGGGTTACATCAAGAAAACTTCTTTGCTATATCATCTCACACATAGTGATATAAATTGATCTAGTAAAGGTAAAAGCCATCCTAGACATGGAATCACCACAAACATTGAAGAAAATGAGAGAATTACAAGAAATATTGTAGTCCATTAGAAGGTTCATAGTGCAACTATCAAATAAAATCCACCATTTTTCACATCTTCTCCATAAAGTGAATAACTTAAAAATGGGATGAGAAGTGTGATAAAGATTTCCAATATATCAAGGACTATCTATCAACACCTCTATTGCTTATTCCACCAATACCAAACAAACCATTAATCATGTATATCTCAACCACATTAGTAGCATAGGATTCTCTTCTAGCACAACATGATGAAACCGGAAAAGAAAGAGTTATCTACTACATCAGTAGGACTTTAATGGGTTATGAAATGAACTATTCATCCATTGAGAAAGAATTATTAGCATTGGTTTTTGCTTCACAAAAATTTAGAAACTACATGTTGTCATATCAAATCAAGCTCATTACAAAGATTGACCCATTGAAATAATTGTTATCCAAAGAAACTCTCATTGGGTGAATGGCCAAATGGGTAATGATCTTGACTAAATTTGACATAGAGTATGTGCAGTGTGTTGGTGCTCCAAATCAATAGACCAAATGAATCCTATAGACTAGCCACTTTCTAATGATCAGACTAAATGGTGAATTTTGCCAACTAAAAGGAAATGGAATTAACAAAAATTTCCCCTATACTTCAGGCTTTGTAAGACATAGGGGGTGACCCTTTAGCAACATCTAAAGATCTAGACTCATAATTAATAGGAAATTTCTTAACAAATGATGCTCTCACATAATTATGCTGAGAAACATAAAATGTCACTCAACATTGGCAAGACATTGAGTGAATTTTAGAAACTAGCATGGAGAACATAAAAAACACATAACCTAGAACACATAAGTGAAATGATTTTTAATTTTAAGAAGTTGGGACCAAGCTGAAAATAACAAAATCATAATAAGTGACCAGTGCCAAGGAATGAGCTATAGAGTCATGTAACCAACATTTCATCCTACAATGTTGAAAATGTTCTAAAGATCTTCTACAATTGTTATCAAATTATGATAACAAGACCACTTAAGCTTTATCTAGTAATCATTCTTTACAAATCCACCTAAAACACAACACTCATGTCACATTTGTTGGAGCAATTACACTATTCCCTAAATGATAGGTAATAATAAGTTCAACTTGTGATTCATTAAAGCAATTACATTATTCAATGAACAAAAGGAAAAAACATATGTAACTCAAATGCAACAATTGTACATGAAAAGACTCATAAAATTTTTATTATTGAATCCAAAATAGGATTACATCTCAATAATGGAGCCAACTATCAAATAAATACACATGAAAGCATAATTTAGAACACACACTTCAGATTTAATGACTCAATTACAATTTATCCTAGCCTTACAATCTTCCTAGAGCTTCTACCTAACTTGCAGAGATTTCATAAATTTTGAACCCACTACCAAATGAGAAGAGAATGAGAATAAAAGAAAATAGAAGAAGCCAAAAGATAAATTTGATTCTTAGATGTTATCTGGAAACTTCATCCACCATTGATCAACAACAAACTAAAGAGCATCTCTCCTCTCTCTTCTTGCAACCAATTTACCTCCAAAATTGTCTTTGCACCAAATTTCCTAGCAACAGAAAATTTCTCCATGTGGAGAATCTCCTATTTACCAATAGCTGAAAGAAAATATCTCCCCATGAAAATCCAGTACAATTTACCCAGCTGTGTGAAAAACAATTCATTCCCATGCGAAAGCTTCATAATTTTGCTTTGTATTTGTTGCACTTTATATTTTTCCTTTCACCTTCCAGACAAAATATTTTCACTTTGCATTCTAAAATATTTTTCCTATGTTGCAAAATATTATCCCCTCATGCCATTTCACCTGAGTTTTTTACTTGTAATAAATTTCCTCCACATTTGAAATATTTTATTTTTATCTTTTAAAAGAAGGCCCATTTGATATTTTATCATGTTGCTTTATTTTCTCTGAGGCCTACCATCACGTGGTCCTTTTCGGGCAACATTTTAATTTTTTAAAATGTTTTTCTTTTATAAAAGAAAATGAAAGGTTTTCTTAAAATTTTATCAGGCCCTTCTTATTTACCAAACACCTTCCTTTTAAATCATTAACCCGTGCATGGAAACTCAACTTGGGCCCACCTGCCACATGGCAAAATTTTTCCAGTCCCACATGAATTAAATGGTGCACACTTTAGAACCATGAAATAGCAAGCAATGGCTGAGATCTGACTTTCCATTTTCACCAACTGTTGATCTTGGATGTCTTCTATTGTTGCCCTAATTTATCCATTTGTCATGTATTTTGAGCTCTGCATTCACACAACAATGGCAGCCATTCTTTATGCTTTGATCATGCATTTTCTTTGTTTCGAGACTATCATCTCCAATGCACCATTTGAATCCCTTTATCTACATTTTCTTGGAGGTTTCTAAAGACATTTCAATGATTCATTTCGATGTGTAAATACTAGGTGAATGCCCTTTCAATAATAGTTTCTTGACACTCATTTGCTATTGATGCCAATATGGTGGCACCCTCCTCCATAAATGTATTTGGATGAAAGTTTCTAAAGTCTTTTCAACATATATCATCTTGTGTGTAGCCCACAATGTTAGGGTTACGTGAGATTATATTTTTTTTATTTTTTTTGTGGCAACTAGAGTGGCTACCTTGCCAATCCTTCATGGTGTCCCAACAAACAACTTTCACTTAGAATTTTTTTCTGAAAGCTTTTAACAAATTCATCATGTGCATGTTGGGAACCATATGTTGCTTTTAGCATTCCATGTCATTATATTGGTTGAGGGCTATGAAAAAGGCACACGCTTTGTCCATGCTCTGGTGCAAATGGATTTTTCTTGAAATTTGCTAAAACATTTTTAACACAACCATTCCTCAACTCCTCCATTCTTTTGATGGCGTCCCCTTTCACTAGTTACATTTGCTTGAAATTTTCTAAAACCTTTCACAACTCATCCATTTTGTGCGTAGGTTGCAAATGTAGCAATTTCTAAAATCAAATTTATTTCATTTGTAGTGAATCGATCTTCTCATCTTTATTTGATTTGGATACCCTCTTCTCCTATCATGCCCTATTCCCATGGTGTGGTGGTAGATATACCTTGCAGTGAGGAAATTTATCCTTCTTCTTTCTAAGACTTTACAACATAGACCAAGCTGCCCAAAAAATGTGCCATGTTCTTATAATCCTCCTCTCATGTGTGCAACATAAAAATATTTATTGTACTTCAAAAGGCCAGCGTACTCCTCTAATCCTTCCATTCACTGCATTTCTTTGAAATTTTTTGGAGGTTTTTAATAATTTCCATTTTATGTATTGAATCTCTATTCCCTTCTATAGGTGTTACATCTCATTCATTTTGCCAGATGCCCATGCCTTTAAAGGCTTTGAGGCCTTTTCAACAAATCCATTATGTGTATTTCTTGTAGATTCCAACATAAAACATACTGCACTTAGGCCCACACCATGGCTTCCCCTGTCTTATGATGTGTTTTTCCTTTGTGGTTTTATGAATGAGCATACCCTCTTCTGCACTAAGAAATACATTTTATTGAAAGTTTCTTTTAGTAACTAGTTAGGTGCCTCATCTTCTTTCAAGTCTATGGAATAAAATTTCTTTCCATTAAATTTTAAATTCATTTGTAATGTTCATATATCAGGTTATCAAATATCAACAACACCATAGGAGTAATGAGCACTTTCACATTGAATAAATTTTGGAGCAACATAGTGTGGTGAACCTCATACAATTCCTGCAGTCCTTTTCTTCAAAGCATTTAACTCCTTATCTCCTTTTAGATATATGCCATCTTTCCCTCTCATCAAGTTCTTCCTAGGCTTGTAGATTTCCTCTACTTTCTCTTCCAAAATACATTATGTTTTCCATGTTCAATAAGGAAGTACTCATTTGAAATGCTATATGAGTTCTCTTTAAACATGATTTTAGTGGAGATCCTAGAGTTTCAACAAACTCAAATGAAGCATGCATAGATAAATAAAATTCTCTTTTCAATTGAGGTTCTACAACCTTTCATGTCACATTAGTCCTACAGTCATCATCCACTTTTGACATATTAGTGGCAAGCTAACCTAATACAATATTCTTGGAATCCAATCCTCATTCTCAATAGTTTTATACCGTGGATTTTTTTCCATATCATCAGCACCAGTTTCCCTATAACAAGTACCTTAATGAATAGTACTTTGTTCAAAGAAACCTTACAATGCATACCATCTAGAGCTTCTTTATTTATTCTGAAAACACCCTCTTACTTTAATCATCCTTGAGCATACAACCTCAATTGCACTAGAAATAGAACTATGGGAACATTGTTCCCCTCTTGATCATAGCAACACTGTATTAACTTTGCAAAAACTTCAAAAACACTAGCACACTCCATAATTATGCAAAGCATGTCCGGCCCCATGTGGGCCTGGCTAAAAAAATTTGTTTTCAAACAACTTCTCTCCTCAAATTGACTTGATTCAACTTTTGAACACATATGGAGTTGGAAAAATGAACTAGGTTTACATCATAATTTACCTTTCAAGCACTTTTCAGAATGGTACAAACTATCCAAGTGGGCTCTAGAATCGCCTTTGAAACCTAGGAAAATGACCTCCTAGAGCAATAAAAAACTTGCAAGCTATTAGACATTGGGCCTAAGAATTGAGTTTGAAAAATTGCTCAGAGAAAGGATTCATGAGGTGAAAGATATTAAACCTCAAAGTTGCTAAGTTGAACTTTTTGCAACAATCAACTATTTAGAACCAATTAAAAGTCAAGAAATCACCTCATTGGAAAAATACCAAATCAACTCCTGGTGAGCTGCCACCAGACACAGTAGATAATTTTGGCACAAAGAAAATGTGTGTAAAAGGGATTTTCCTGAATCATCTCCCATCAAAAGATATTGAAGGTAAAAGTTGACCTCTTAGAAAGATTGTAAAAAATGAATATGCAAAACTAAAGAAATTGCATTTGGTTTTGACCTGGTAAAAAAAGAAAATCAATTCATAAAGCTTTGAAACCTGACACGTGAGTTCATTTTGGTAAGGAGAATTGGGAATAAAATTCTTTATGACTTGAAAGTCATCTGACTGCAAAATGCAAGCTCAAATAGGAGGCTACTTTGTAGAAAGGAAAGTTTGCAAACTACAAAAAAGTGACAAAACCCTCCAGGTTCACTTTTCAAAACTCAGTCAAAACTCATCGTGGGAAGCTTAAAATTTACATGATTACTCACATAGGACACATGAGTTATCTTGGAAAGGGATGTTGCTTGAAAATCAATAGGATCCAAAATGTGACCCTACAAAGTGGGTCACTTAGGCATATTCATCAAGTGCACTTCTAAAAGTGTAGAGGCAAAATTTTGAAATGGGCACTTCAAATTTGCAAAATTTGAGAGTGCCATAAAAGTGAAAGGAAATTAAAGGAAAAGTAATCATAGACCAATTGGAAGAGACACCTATCTACGCATAAAATCCATTGATATTTGAATTCCCTAATAAATCAATTTTCCTCATCAATCTCACAAATCTGTGAAAAATGTACTTTGATGGATCATTTACCTAACATGGACCAAGGGTGGGGATTATTTCCATCACTCCTCAAGGTGACTACATACAAAAGTCATACATGCTATCATTTCCACATACTAACAACATTGTTGAGTACGAAGCCCTAATCATAGGTCTAAGTAAAACAGTTCAATGGAAGATACAAGAAATGAAAGTGTATGGAGACTCATAGCTAGTTATCAACCAAGTCAATGGAAAATAACAAACTAAGGACAATAAGCTTATTCCTTACAAGAATATGGTAGAGAATCTCAAGGACCCTTTTTATAGACATAAATTTTGAGTAGATTCCTTACATGAATAACTAAGCAATAGATGTTATGGAAACAATCAGGTCACTATTAGACATGCCAAACAACATCTTCCAATGTGAAGGCTTGGTAGAAAAACTTCTTGTACCAAATTTTGAAATCCTAGAATCTAAATTTGTGTGTATCATTGTTGGTCTTGAATCCCCGTGGTATCATGATATATTCACCTACCTAAGCAAGGGAACCCTCCCATCCAATATCACCTTGAACATTAAAAATAACTTTGTTAAAAATCCATTCCAATTCATGATCATAGGTGATACCTTATACCATTGTAGCATCAAGGTGGAATTACTACAATGTCTTAAACAATAGGAAGCCTTGATTTCTTTAACCAAAGTACATGATGGCATATGTGGTTCCCATTCTAGAGTTATGAATTTATATAAGAAACTATTGACGACAAGGTACTTCTAGCCAACCATGGAAATATAAGCCCATTATTATGTGTAGAAGTGTGTCCAATGTCAATAGCATGGAGATCTAATTCATGCTCCAAATCAAGAGTTGCAACCAATGATCACACCTTGTAATTTATCGTAATGGGGGCTTGACCTCATAGGAAAGAATACTCCAACCTCATATAATGGCCACAAGTTCATCATAATGGCTATTGAGTAATTTAACAAGTGGTTTGAAGCTATTGCCATGACCTACATAATAGGAAATAAAATTGGTAAGTTTATCCTGAACTAACTTATCTACCATTATGGTGCTCCACAAACTCTTATCTTAGATAGTAGACCACCCTTCAAGAATCAAGAATTGAAAGAAATATGTCAAAGATTCAACATCCATATTGATTTTCTACCTTGTATTACCCCCAAGGAAATGGTCAAGCTGAGGCTACAAACAAGACCATTCTTAAGAAAATGGTCAATGAAGTTGGCTATGATTGGCATCTGCAATTGAATCCCACTCTTTCAGCCTATCAAAGCAGTATTCGTATGCCTATAGGTGCGACCCCTTTCTACTTGTTCTATGGATTAGAATCCATCCTACCTATTGAGGTTGAGCTTCCATCACTACGAGTGTCACTACAAAACCAAATCACTAATGAAGAATACATAGTATCTTGGCTAAATGAACTAGAATTCTTGGATGAGAATTTTCTTGATGCTCTTAATCACTTGCAAGTATATCAAAACTGATTGAAACAGAGCTATAAAAATAGTATCAAATATCGGTCTTTCCAAGTATAGGATCTTGTCTGAAAGAAGAATTAGGAGAATCTCCTAGATTAGGAAAACATTGGAAAGTTTGAACCTAACCAATTGGGTCCCTTTATCATCACAGAAAGCTATGGATCAAGAGCATATCAATTATCAACATGTGAAGGTAAACCCTTGAAAGTACAAACTAGCAACTTGCATCTCAAAAAAAATTATGCCTAGGCTTGAAGGGTGTAAATCTAAAATTACAAAAAAAAAATGATCAAAATCCAAAAAAATAAGAAAAATGATTTAAAAGGTAAACAAAAACAATATCCCTCTAGTGAAAACCACTTCAATGGCACTTTTGGGAAAGTAGCTTGGTGAAAACCTGGAAAATTGGTGCCCTGCATAAATAAAACATCTTCATCTTCCTTTATCTCTTTATCCTATCATTCCATCCATCTCATTGCATCCTTCATCCTATTTTTTCCATAACCCATACACATCCATATAATAGCTTGATATTGTGAAGTATCGTATCCCCTAGTACTACTTGGCATATTCAAAAGGTTAGTTTTTCCTACCTATATCAAGGTAGTGTATCATATCACACTGGGGTAAATTCATTATGGATTGGATTGAGTTCCTGTATAACTTAAAGTTATCAAAAAAATCAAAATAATTTGTAAAGCTTCATCAAAATTAAAAAACATCAAAATCCTATACAACTAAAATCCAAAAATATTTAAAAAATTATATAGGAAAAATCCAAAACATCCAAAACACATCAAAATCCCTAAAAAGGTCAAACATAAAAAATCCAAAAATAATACCATGTCAAACTAAGTTGTCTCTGAGCTTGAAATTAGGCAAGGCCATCATTGATGCACCCCTGAGACGCCCTAGGTCAGTCTTTAGAAGTCAGTCATAATAAACTAGCAATCCACTAACTGCTAATATCTCATCATTAATAAGTCGAGTCAATCGAACTACATGGTCTCTATGTGTATAAAATAGATAAGGCACATATTTGATCAGTCGATGAGGGCCCTAGGATAGGTCTTTTAGGTTAGGTTCTTGGTCAGAACTTAGAAAATCCCAAAACATTCAACTATTAAAAACCTTAAACATTTGTAAAATCTCAAAAAACCCTAAACATCCAAATATCTGGAAAATAAATAAACATTATAAAACATTAAAAAGACCTAAAAAACATCAAATATATTAGAGAAAACCCTGAAAAATCCTCAAATAGCCAAAAATAGAAAACATCCTCATAAAGAATTCAAAAAGACCAAAAACAACCTCAAAACATTTCTCAAAATACTAAAATAAATTGAAATATTGAGAATATCCAAAATCATCCATCCCATTTCTCTTTCACCCAAAATAAACCTTCATCCATAATAAATAAAACATCATCTTCAACCTTTGGTAAAAAAAGTAGAATGCATGTATCACAAGTTGTAAAGTGGGAACCAAGTGTCAAAATCTAAAGTCTAGATCATCATCAAACATGTCAATCAAACCTTATATAAACAACCTTTAAAATAACCTATCAACCCACCAACATCTAATAACATGTCCTAGGATGCATCCTTCCTATAATGCGAATTATAATTGGCAATCACTACATTTATTTATCCTGAACACACATTACACCTTTGGAAAGAGATATAGATAACATTGACTATTTTTTTTTTATTGTGTCTTATGATTTATCTTATTGACCCATTTCAAGGACCTCTCAATGATGTCTCAATGATTTAGAGAGAAAGGAATGGTGCATCAATCATTATCTTTCATTTTTTGTGTTTGTGGTTATTGTAAAATAATCTTGGCACATCCCTGATTAGTTATGTGTATGGAGGTTGTTTGGAGTAAATTGTTCACTATTGTGTATGCTTTGGTCTAAAATATTCTAAAATTCAAAACTATATTCCAAAAAGGTTTCCACATGTCAACGTGTGAACAAGAACTATCCTATGTATTTGCAGAGTCAAATTCCATTACACTAGATAAAATTCCATCCTAGTTATCATAACCTTGATGCATTGTGTCTATATGTTATATCAAAAATAAGGAACAATGAAAAATCGCAATCCCAAAATATGAGTAGGTCATCATCATCATGCATCTCTCATCACCATATTTAATAAAGTATTAGTGGATCAAAGACTTGTTGGAATTTTCTAAATTAATCATCAAAATCAATGGTCAATCATCTTATTTCTTCTATCTTTTCTCAGTGCTAAATTGGTATCATGAAAATCAACAAAAATATCATCAATGCATCCATCCTACATGGACAAATCATTAGTATGCATACATCTTCCATAATCACAACATATCATAATATGAAGAACACACTTCACGGCACCATCATTATCATTTAGGTTGTGTTGAATAAAATAGATTTTTTCTTCTAAGCATCTTAAATCATTGGATAGATATCATAAGCATGAACCTCTACATTATCCATCCACAGATCTTATGCATACATCATCACATCATAAAATTTTATAGAAAAATACACAAAAATAAATGCATCCATATCATTTGCTTACACATCACATAAGCATATCATATCATCCATCCCATGGAATATCATAAAATGATACTGAAAAAGAATATACCATGTTGGTATATGGAGCCTAATCAGACTCAGAGGTTGAATTTTCCCCACTTTTGTTGGCACATTTTTCACCTAATTATTTACTAGGGTCAAGGAGCAACACCCCTTGGGGGGTTTGGGGGCAGCACCCCTTGCGAAGTCTAGGGGCAGTGCCCTTGGTGCACTCTCTATTGTGATATAGGGTAGGGTCGAGGGGTATTTCCCCCGAAACCTCTCATGATTTTTTATTATTTTATAAAGGCATAAAGTGTTATTTTTTCTATTAGCTGACATTAAAAACCCTAATTTTGTAACCAACATAAGTCTTGATAAAAGGCTAAGGGTTTGGGTTTCGTTGAATTTTTTTTGTATTGTAGCATTTGCAGTGGTGTTGAGTTGCGAGGATTACTAGTTGTAATTGGTTTGATTTACTAGATAATAATATTGGACTCTCTTTTGGTGGACGTAGCCCAAGTTTGGGTGAACCACATTAAATATTGTCTCTTGCTATTATTAGTTATGTGTTTTTCATTCCTCTGTTTAATCTTCATTTGCATGTAATCAATATTTTATGCATACAATTCCTAATATACCATTACATCCATTCCATGTCATTACATTCCATATCATTGCATCATAAATGTATCATCACATATTGAATAAAAGGATATGCATCCATCCATTACGTTGCATCCATACATGATCATAATATATATATATATAAGCATATCACATCATATCAACATCAAATGCATCCACACATTCATAAAGCATGAAATAAAAGAACACATCACATCATATCAAATTTGTATCATATATATCAAAAAATGGTGACTATCATAATAAAATATTTGAGACAATGTATGCATATCATTTAAAAGTATAATATCCATGAGGCTATCAAAGAAGGGCCCATGAATGTATCTTTGTATAAAGAATTAGACAATAATCAAAAAGTGTTTGTATAAGCAAGCTAGCCCTAATGACTACTCCTCTCACCAGGCTATCTCTCTGGATAATCCTCAGCTTGAGGATGTGCCCCACTCCTCTATGAGTAATATGGCTTCCTAATCATTGCAGGGACATCTTGATGGTAATTCATGCAATAATAGGCCACCTCAGTCATAGCCTCCCTATACAATCAGGTAGGTATTATCCATCCCTGACATACAACTATCATTGACTCTAACTGCTGGCACCACTTGACCTCCTATGCTAATTGCATATCATCAGTTTGCCTAAGTTGATGCTC